>KZ070146.1:21000-98129 GCA_002091845.1 Anopheles cracens
AGACCGTCCCCGGCACAAACGATGGCACCATCTGGCGTGTCCTTTACGGTGTGCTACACAGGCACACACAGACCAACGATGACTCCATCATCGCTGCGGGCGGAAACCGGAAAGAAGCTCGGTCGAAAAGTGTCTTCATTCCGATCTTTATGCGCATGTGTGTGTGTGTGTCGTGCCACACGACACACGGCAAGCTAACCGGATCCCGGAGAGCGAGAAAACCCACGTCAATTAGTGTGACTTATAGGATAAGTGTATGTGCCTTCCGGAGGTCGAAACACATCTTCCCGGACATCACTCCTCCGGGCCCGGTCCCAGCGCCCGGTCCGAAGTTTCATAAAGTGAAGGAAATTTGTGATCACCGTTCCTCTCTGCGTGAGGACGTTGTTGGGTCAGCGTTGAAAGTAAATGGAGATGTTGGTCAGTAAATCGATGCGTATCGGTGTCGCCGATGGTGCGAGGTGCCTTTCCAGCGGCGGCCAACCTGACGATGAGGTACGAAAAGCTTCCACGCGCAAAATAGCGACGTGACACTAAGCCGACCGGCGGCGTTCGCCTTGTAAAGCCCTTAAGAATCGGGGTGGAACAAAGCAATGGGCCACGGACCGAAAAAAAAGGATGACGGAATTCCACCCCTGTTACGGGAAGGTGACATCGCCAGAGCGACGAAAAAAAAAACACCCGAATCGATCGAAAGCTAATGACGCTCCGGGAAAAAGGTGAGATAGGTGCCGCAGAAACTTCTTGCCCGGGACCCGAGACACGGTTCGCTGCGTTCGCCTGCTGGCACTTTTGCAAACCAAACCGACGTAATCCATCCATCGCAGTGCAGCAGTCCGGGCTAACCCTCGTCCGGCTTTTTTTTGCTGTTGTTGCGTCCGTTGTTGTGTTCGTTAGGGACAGGGCATGTTTTACACTTGTCACACGCGGTACGTCAAAGTGTGCACGGAGACACGGTGGTTTCGGTTCCAACAACCTGTCGAACGACGCCGATTCCTGCTAGCCTGGGAACATCTGGGAATGGTGTTGCCCCACTTTGCGTGGGGCGAAGACATAGGGAATGGAACATTAGTAACGCATGTGGCACCACTCCAACCCACCCGCTGAGCGTGTGTGTGTGTGCTGCGAGAGTCCGCTGGGATTTCTGATGGGATTTCGATGTCGAACAAGTGAAGTGCTTCGATTACTTACGGCAGCAGTTGGAGCGGGAACTACACCCGTGGGGAACTGAGGACCCGACGGTTCCATATTGATGGTGTTGTGTTTGCTGAGGAGCGTATGCTGAATTGAGGTCATTTTTTAGTGACGTGTGTTCACATCCTTAGGCTTGGTTTTTCAGGGCAGAAGCTTTAAAACCGTAATGTTTTATTTACCTTATAAATGGTGTGAGAGTAGGAATTCCTTTTAGCAAACCCGGAAACGTAATCCAAGAAATTGTGCAATCCTCTTATCCACAATTGCTAATAAGAAGAGCCATAATTAACATATTATTTGTCAGCTTAAAAGCAGCTCGTTTTGTAGGTTTCTTGTATATTATTGTTTGCGCCTAAAGTTAGGCAATGCAATTGTTCGAATTGCTAACTGCTACCACCATAAGCTAGAGATAAAATAAACCGTAGGAGTCTAAGTTCAACCATCGACTGAGTCACACGTTAATTTTGAGCTGCCGGAACAATTATCCTGTGTCTGTCCTTCAAGATCGCAGCGAAGTTCCCTCGAAACTCCATCGGGAAACCATTCATCATCACAAAACACACCCCAAAAGTGTCCTCATCAACAACGCTCGTACAGCTGAACAGGAAACCACCAATTTTCCACTCCGATCCAATCATCCTCGCCAAACGCTACCCAAGGCTCGCTCGCTCGCTAGCTGGCAGGAGAAAATTGGCACACTCGCGACAGCAGCCGGCACACTGGTGTGCTAATCACGCACCGAAGCACCCGGCTGCCAAAAAAGCGCCTGCCGTTCGGTGCGCGATGAGAAGATGATTGGCTCGTGTGCAGTCCGACCGGAAAAAGGACGAGCTGGTCCCGCTTCCGGCCGGCGACGGAGGTGTCTCATTCCTCGCGCACATGCATAATTAATTTAATTAGATCGAAAATTATTTCATCCGCGAACGGCGGTGCTGCCGGGGGCGCGTTAGAATTGACCGGAAATTTCACCACACTCGTGTGTGTTTTTTTTGTTCCTTCTGTTAGTGTGAGATAGTGGCAGGCTTCCCCTCACCTTTGCTTCGGTGGTGTGGGTTGCATTAAAAGTTTCCCGTATTGTGTGCGGGCCACGGCTGAAGTAAACAGCATATGATGGCAGATAATGAACCAGGTGGAAGTGCCAGAAGAAGAAACAAAAAATGGAACCACTAGCCACGAAGGTCAAAAACCACGTCCAGCATCAAAGGATGAAAAGCTTCCCCATAAAAACTTACACCATAACACTTTCGCATAATGGAAGCCGAGTGGGGTAGCAAAGAGAAAAAAAAGCACGCTGCACCAGAAACTGCACTTAGCGATGCTAGCTAGGGCGCGTTTGTTGAGGTTTTGCTTCGACCATGATTACCCTTCTCCGGGTCGGTTTTGGGGACTGCAAGAGAGTGTACGAGCTGTTTTTAATGAGCTTCATGGCCTCGGGCTGGGGGCCCCTTCTCGGTTGCAAATGCCGCACACACACACACACATGGGGAGGTTTTCGTGGTTAGCCGGGGCTAAATGTTTGCATAATCTATCCCAGAACGCGTGAGCGCGCGCTCGTGTGGAGCTCGAGTACAAGCACCTGAGGCCGATATCCCGTGGCTCTATCGATACACACAGCCACGGGTAGAGTGGACACTTGCCGTGACCCCCCATATCCCCGACGCTCGGATTGAATTTATCGCCTGCGGCAATCGGTTCGGACGGACATTAAAATCGAACCAATAAAACCGTACCGTGAGGCTGGGCTGCTTCCGCCCGAAGCCGGTCGAGCGTTACGCGAAACGGTGAAAAACATGCTTTTCAATTTTCCAACCCGATGGCTTTAATTATCACCGAGCTGCTGCTGGTGGTGGTGCTGGTGACGATGGATGGTGGTACCGGCGGGAAAAGGGGTTCTCACACTACTACCATTCGCATGGGCACGGGCTCGGTGGTGTGAGACCGTAATTTGCAAATTTCACCTTCCATTAATCACAATTTATTTCGACCCCGCTCGAAGGGACGATCGCGGACGAGAGGCGCACAGCCCGCGCTAGTTGGAATCGTTAATTTTAAACACCTCATTTGATTGCGCGCGCCCGCTCCCGCCCTACTAAAGGCCCAAATCAATCAGCACCGTTTTAGAATTATCGCACGGAGCGGGCGAGTGTTATCGCGCCCCGCAAGGATCAAATCGTTTAGCGCATCGTGCGATTATTTAAAATTATTTTAATTGAAACACTCGTCCGCGGTGGGGGATGAGCTGCTTGTTTTCGTGGAATCGGTTCCCGGCAGGCGAACGAACGAATTGTGTTAAACGATTTTCCGGAAAGTGTGTTTCGGGAAAAAAACAAACTTTCGGGTGAAACGACGGGTTCAAATTTCAACACCCTCATCATTTTTGCCAAAAAAGTGCAAGTATACAGCTGTTATATGAGCTGTTCATCATGCAGATGGCATGTTTTACATCGCAAATTATCAGATTAATGATAAATTGTTCTCACAGTGTAGAACAGAGGCTGGAAATATTCATTTTTTCTTTTTAAAAGCTGCAAATTACACTTACAGTGCGAAAAAAGTGAGGTTTAGCATGCGATCTGACAGACGTCACGTGTCGCGTAGCGATTTTCAGGCTTCTAAACGTCAAAATGTCTTTCATGCATCCGGAGCACTGCTAAATATTTTATCATGACACCATTTTTCTTTCTGGACCATGATTACTTATTCACGCTGAGCGAGGGAAGGTAAAGTCAGCGCTATTTTTCACGTTACTCTCCGGAGGTTTTCGAATGCAGGGGATGCGCATTGTCCCGAACCATGCAATCCGGAACAAAGAACCGAGGTTGTGAACTGCAGCATCTACTACCGCTCACGGAACGAACTGCCGAGGACGATAAAAACCATACCGTTTGCGTCATGTGGTTGGATCCTGGACTTTACCTCCGGTCAACCTATCAGATTCCGAACCGAAGGTACCTTGACCGCGTTTCGAGGTGACGTGAGACGGAAAATTACGTCCTACCCAGTGTGGCCAGTCGTTAGCAGTCGCTTAAGCAACCGATCCGAACTCCCACGGTAGCAGCGTAGCAACGACTCACACCTACTGCGAGCTGTTTTCGGGCTCGCTGCCCGAAGGAACCGGGTTGAGGCTGGGCTCCCGGGAGTAACATTTGCCTGGCTGGCGTCAAACGAAACGGGTTGACCAATTGAAATGTTCTTCGTTGCGTTCACGGCCGGCGAAGGTTTCCAAAGCGCACCGGCAAAAGGCGAAGGTCGACGGAAGAAAGAAAAAGTGACCCAGAAACAGATTCATCTCTACGGCCACGACGGCGCACGGTCTCGTCCTGACTGACCGCAGGGATGGGAAAAATACGGACCAGCCCGCCGGGGGGGCGACGAATGGCACGCCCGAAAGGTATGCGTGAAATTGATGATTTCATTAATGTAAAACGGTTGACAGTTGGGGTTTTGCCGGCGTCGCACCGGCGTCTCACCCCTGTTCCGATACCCAGGACGCCCCGGTGGAAGTGCGACGCTCGGTGAGAAAGCGGAAATTGAATTGAAATTATACCACCCTGGGACCGGTTCCGGTTTTCCCTTGCCTGGCCTGCGGAACAGCCTCGACAGGGAAGCCTCTTCGGCCAAAGAGGTAAACTTTTTCGAGTGGACGAAGCAAAAGGATCGAGTTGGGGTGGGTTTTTTTGTTGTATGTGCTTCCTTCACCGTGCCCTTTCCTTCTCACTTCCATCATTTCCATTTCCCAACTTTGTGAATTGTGCCAAAGTTCTCGGGCGAAACCCTCCAGGAGGCCTCAGAGTGATTAATCGTTTCGGTGTGAGAATTTGGTGGAAGTAAATTATGTATGGGCGAGTGCGAGGAAGAGTGACTGATGTTTCTCTCTTTGGGGTGGTCTCGGAAGATTGAGTTGGTCGTGGGACCTCTTACAGTTGAATAAGAAATCGCCTGGATTCTAGCGCAAGCGAGCGAAGAAATCAGTGTTCGAAAGAAATTAAAGGCGAATGTCCTTTAATTGTGGGTTTGGGGCTAGAAAACAAAGGAGACAAAAACCATACGACATTTGAAATAATTAAAATCTTGTTGTGCAACACATTGCATACTTTTAGGCGTATCCAAGACGCAAACGCTAAGTAATGTTTTTTTTCATAACGTTCTACTTTAGTTATTTTTTTTTTAAATGAAATCGGAATGCAACCTATGCAACCATTTTGAATGTAAAAACATGTTTCTATGGATAAGAAGCACATCCATCTTCTAGCAATGCTACTAATTTGTCTAAACTTATCAAACGACCTCCGTACGTACCCAATCGCCATCCGACTTCCTTTTAGACCGAAGTCGATAATTTATGCGAACGATGGCAAACATCTTCGCGAGCCCACCATGACGGGACGCGCTAAGCATATCAATCAAACCGACCTTTCCTTCCCACCATCTCGTCGGTGGCGGGACATCCTTCGAGACCCTCCTTACAGGCATCATTCATCAGCGGGCCTTCCATCAACCGACCGACCGCCAAACGCAACGGAATGCAATCAATTCAAATCCCGAACCCAAGTGATAATGTTTGCTTTCTGTCACCCGTTCCGTGCCACGCCGAAAGGAAGGATGGACCTTGTGGCCGCCGCACGCTAAAGCTAAATGAGAGCCTAATCAAACAGTTCAGCAGCGACGGACGGACTGTGTAAACGCGTTACAGTGTGTTTGTGAGTGTGTGTTCGCCTTACCTCGGCACTTTGTTGATTTGAGTGTACACGCACGTGTACGCCGCGCTGATTGCGTGGTTTGCCCGGGAAGTACGAAAAGGACACCGACATCATGTCCACCCGAACCGTCCGACTCCCCATCCGAGGGACGGCCATAAATTAGTTTATATTTTATTAAACCTACACTTCCACAACCACTCCAAGGCACATGCCGGAACACGCACCGGTCCCATCGGTTCATGCCTGAATGGACATAAAATTCGCACAGGGTGTTTGTTTGTGCAGGCCACCGGATCCACCGCGCACCGCGCCTCGCCCCACCCCCGGCACTGTGGAGTGGAAATTAGCTCCAGCTGCATCCTAAAATGGCACAAAATGATTCCCGTCCCTCGCTGCGCCCGGGCCGCTCTCGGCAACAGGCAGTAGAGGGGCTAGAGCTGTTTCTGATTTATTATCACGCAGTCGCGCGCGAGTTTGCATTTGGCAATAATTGGATATAATTTGACAGTTTTAGCGCGGAGCGGAGTCCATTTCGCCCAACCGGGAGCGAGCAGATCAGCAACAAATTGCATACTTTCGGGCGGAACAAAGCATTGTTTACTTTGATGAACTCGGGGTCCAGCAGCCCAGGACAAGTCAAACGAAAACAGCCACGCACGCGGCACGTTATTCAATTATTTATTCGTTTGTCATTTCGTATAATTTAGATCAGCGTGCGAGGGCACCATTTAACGGCTGATTAAACCCTTACGAGCGGCCGTGGTGGGTTGGAGTGTTGATTGAAAAACGTAATTGATGGTCTTCCTCGATTCGATGGTGAAAAGGAAGTGTCGCGTTGCGAGAATGTCGAACCTCCGAATCTTAAATCAAAGTTCAATTAGCTCTTTAATTGAAAGCAATCTCAAACCAACGCACCACGTAAGGCGTGCATCTGGCTGGTCAGTCCGGCAAGACATCCTCGGCGAGAAAACGAGGAAACTCGGTAAAATCAATTTCCATTACGGTGACGATTGGGCCTCGGGATGCGGATACGTTCGAGCCACGGCTACATGACAGCTGCAGCATGGCCGCGGCGCGATGTCAAACAGCCAGCCAGTACGACGAGCCACCGAGGTGATGTGGCTCGAAGCGATCGTTCCGGCTGTCCACGCGCGATGTGCAACGTGCTAACGAGCCACCAGCAGCACCACTATGGCAAGTGTGTTTTATCGTTTGATCGATTCGATGTGGCCGATTCTCCTCCCCCGGAAGACGCTCGGCAAGTGCGCACCGATCGATGACGCAGTGGAAAAATCACGCAAAAGCTCCATTTACACCCAGCCGTGCGGTTTCGCCATGTGTCGTAAGTGTTTGCCCGCGGTGGTTCCACGCGTTCTCCACCATTTGCCCGGGCAGCCAGCTGTCGTTCGCGAAGTGTAATAATATTGTTCATTCATAAATTATTCACTCGCACTCACCCAGCAGAGCTCTGGGTGCACTTTGCACACGCTTCCTGGTACAGTGCTTCGAAGTCGCTTAGTCACTAGCATGATTTTGTGTTTAAAGGTTTTTTTCTTAAGAATATTATCCTGGCAGCCGTGCGATATTTGTAAACAAAAGTTTTCAGGCGTCATAGAAAGTTAGTTTACGTCGAAATTCAATAAAAGCGAATGATGCTAGTTTACGCCTAAACGTATGCAATGGGTCGTTTTTTTAATAGCGCTAAAACATTTTATTCGCCAGTTTGATAAATATTATACAATTAGTCATTCCTAGGCACTTCACTAAACAATCCAGAGAGTGGATCAGTTAAATTGACCTCATGATCAGAATCATTCAGGCAGTCCTCCATTCAACTCCTACGTATGCGAAATTCTGCAAGCACTGTTAAACAAATGCAAATCACTGTAGTGTACGTGGTGCGCACTCGGAAAGAGTTTCCCTCCAACCCTAAGCAGCACCACACGCCGTGGCAAGGAAAATAAAAGCAACTACTTTCTGTTTTACATGATAAGCTCCCATTAAGAGGATTCCCATACATGAAGTGTAGGATCGATTCGATCCGTGTTCCCTCCTTTCTTCTCCAACCAGGACGAAATGACGGGGAGGTTAGTAAAACTTTCTCCAGCTTCGGCGCAAACAACTTGCGGGACCTGAAAGCTGCTTAATTTAGTGTACGGTATGAATTATTCTTCTCCTTTCGGTGCCCACACCAGTGCCATGGGCGGCGTGTACGGGAATGTGCTAACTATTCGCTTGTATTTTAATACAAAAGAGCCTCTCACACGAGCAGAACGTACATGATGTGGTGGAAACAATGCACACAGCACAACTTTTCGGTCGAGCAAATCCCACCTCCCCACTCATTGCCACGGCTCGAGTGTAGAAAAATCCCATCTAATAAATTTTCGGGTGGCGCGCTGGAACAAAACTTTCGTGCCCGGGAAAGACTCGCCACAACTCGCAGCAATTTTTCGGGCAGTGCACTGAATGCAGCACTGAACGTGCTGTATACGTAGCTAATTGTGCAATTGCTCTATCAGCGACGAGAAAACGGCACGTTTGTAGTGCCAATCGCTTGATTCCAGGCGCTTCAACTGAACGGACTCCACAAATCGAGGTGCCCGTCCATCAAGAGCAGCGATTTCTGCCAGATTGGCCGTCGCCAATGATTGGCCAGCAATAACTCCAATCCCAGCTGATCCACAAAATTTAATTTCTCTCGTACGTTTCATTCCTCCTGATTGATCACAAGATGTTGTGCCGTTTTCACAAGTCAACAAACCACCAGATGTGTGATAAGATTTTCTAAGTGAACTCGCCCTGGCACTGGGTGCGGCAGTGAACAGAATGTTCACAAACAAAGAAAACACATGACACACACACAAACAGCCCGAAGAGCGGATGGACTGCACGGCACGGCAGGGAAAATATAAATGATTTTTCCGCACCATTACTTCCAATTTTGTGAAATAGATGATAATTCAACTTTGCTTTTCCGATGCGGCGCTGCCGTGCTCGGCCACCGCTCGCTGTTGGTGCGGCAGACGGACGTGCACGCCGGTTGGTCCTCGTATGTGTGCCTTGCATGTGGGTTGTTTCGAAGTTTTTCCTTTCTGCCCGACAGGACGTTTTGCCTGGCGAATGATGATACGAAGCAAAACTCGTACGCCGAGTGTGACAGTGTCCACTTCTCCGGTGCCGGTGTCAGTTTGCGGGTGGATGGATGCTTTTTCGCCCCCCTTCCCCGAACCCTATCCACCTCCGGAATGCCCCTCGTCACGAAAAGGTCTGCGAGGCACGGCAATGACGGCACGGTTTAGCGTGTTCACCCTTTGGGAATTTAATCATTCCGCTGCACAGACGCCCGGTTCCTCCGGGCGCAAATGTGCCGGACTCCCGTCCGTATGTCGCTCGGGCTGGCCCCGAAGTCGGGCTCCGGTTGTGTGGGTTGATGTCAGCGTTCGCGCGAGCGGGACCGCTGGGCGGGAATGCATTGAGCAAACGTCGCGTAAACGAGCCCGTGCATGATCCGTTTCTTTTTTAAACGAATCCGAATGTCCGATGCGATGCGACGCAGCAGCCAAACAAAAGAAGCCGGGCGAACCGCCGGGCCAGAGAGACTTTAATATTTATGACGGCACGACGACTGCTGATGTGCGCCACGGCTCCTCGGCTTGAATGATGGCCGTGCGCAGTGGCCCAACTCGGTGTGTCCCAGACTCGGTGGAAAGCCGTGCACGTGAAGAAGAAAACAAATATGAACAAGTGATCAAGCCAGCGAGACACGGTCAGGGAGTCAAGTTTTTCTTTACATTTCTCATCCATTGAAATAGGGGGGGGGGGACGAGCGACCGGGGGAGGCGAAAAGAATCCAGCAACAGCCTCCCAACAGCCTGCGGAAGGCGCCTGCAGTGTTGTAAGAAAACTGCGTCAACCACCGCCACATGGAAGCCATACATCTTTACGTACGGAGCGGAAGAAGCAGCAGAAGAGAGAGAGAGAAAAAAAGATAGCAAGAGAGACCCGCAAAGTCTGCAAGAAGCATCGTTAAGGAACTTCAGTGCAGGGAAGGAATGTGTCCCACCCCCTCGGCGCTTCGTGACCCGTGAGACGTGATCAGATTTACTGATAAGCCTCCGCTGCGTCAAACCGACCGAGGGAACATGAGACTGCGGATCCGCCTTATACGTACAGGTGGCACCACGCACTCGCCTGCCACTGGAGGAAACTCGGGTTCAGAATTTCTTCACAGTGCTGCGAGCGTGCCTGCAAGAGAATGTTCCTTCCGTGCGAACCGGGTGGACATCACCGGGCAGACTGCGAAGAAATTGAAAGCGCTGTGTGCGACTTCGTCATCGTCGTCTTGTGAAGGAAATGAAGGAAAAATAATGTACACAGACACACGCACGGGACATTGGCTCGGTGTCTCGTCGCTTTTCAACCGGTTTTCACCCGCATGAAGCTAACCGGGCTCGTATCGCCGGATATTTGCTGGATTTTTCTTCTTCTTTTTGGACCGTAGTACAACGAACCGGAGACCGGGGTGCAATTGGCTGGAAAAGCTAGTAGAACAAATCCACCGTTCACCTGTCCCGTAGAAAGCGGACAGGAAGGACGGACGGTGGGTCATATACCTCGTAACTCGATTCCATTTGTTCATTTTGCACAGATCATTTAGCAATCATTGTACGGCTGTGTGAGCATAGTAAGGGCCCCCGGTTGCAGGTATTTTGCTTTATCGGGGAATCGGTTGTATATAATACATTCTTGTGATGGGGATGCGTTTTTTCTCATTCGTCATGTTTTCACTGTATCGTAAATGCAACGATTGTTTTGTTGCTTTCAGTAGAATCTATTTATTAGGCATGCAAAAAAGGGATCTGTAAAGCATAAATAATGCGTTGATGTAGTGCATACATTGCATACTATTTGGCGCAAATTTGCTTAATCAGCCTGAAAGTATGCAATTGGTACTGTGAACATTCTATCAGTGCATTATTTCCTATCCGTTCGTCTAGTAGGTTTAACTTCATTTGTTTATTGCAATAATCACGCATTTTTCCCATAAAACCGAATGAAATATCAATTTGTTGTGCGATAGAAACACATATAATCTGCAACACAAATGTAATAGTAATCACTTTGTTTACCTCCTTTCTGCGACGCTACGCCCCCATTAGTGAGATAAAAATGCCAAATCATGGTACCATTTCTTTTCCCCACACCTTTTCCCGATCTTTTCCATGCATGTCCCACACGTCTGCGTTTAATCTACGCTGAATCGAAGCTCTACCCACAATCACTTTTTTTTGTGACAACAAAAAACATGAAAAATGACATTCAGCACAAACCCTAAAAGCAATCACACACAAAAGCCTCCGGCACAAGCCACGGCACACTTCCACCGCCAGCCTATCATTTACCGGCAAGTGATGTAGGAGCAAAAAAACGCCCACGCTCGCGCTCTAATATTCATAAGATACTTGACACTTTGTGCGCTCTTTTATCATGAAGTCAGCGGCCGTGTGTTGGCGGGCTTGATTTCAACGATTTTACTTACTTTGCTCACTTTCGTTTTTTGCTCATTTCGCGACGGGATCGTCAACACGACCATCGCCGTCTGTAATCTCAGAATGGCCCTCCGTGTGCGTGTGTTCGGTCGCGATGCTTCAGAGATGAAAGGAACCGGGCCACCCCGGGGTCTCCTGCTCCGCATTCCTCATTTAATATTTCATAGTAATTATGATTACACCACTTGCAACACTATAGCCGCCTTCCTTACGGTGTGCGGCCATCAACACGCCGCCCGGGCTAGTTTCTGCCAGGTGGTGGAAAGGCTGCATGAAAGAGCTCTTCTTCTCTGTGCTGTGAGCAGGCCAGAGCGCAGGCAGCAAGCGAAAGGACCTCGAGAGCACGAGTTATCTCTGCGGCAGCGAGTCTTGCTCGCATCCCTAATGGATGTGACACATCCCGGCCCGATTTCCACAGGCACAGCGCCGGAACGGGCCAACGGAAGATTTGCGCCTGTCAATGAGACACCGAAGGCCGACGTGAGCGGGCCACGACGGTGGCTCTCGCTTTTTTACGATTTCACTCGTCGTAAAATCACGGTTAAAAGGCTTGCTAGGTGGTGTGCCGGTGCTTTCGGCAGGCTCGTTCGCACCAGCTTGGGATGGTACCATCAACCCGGTGGGCCGGTGTGTACGTAAACATGCTCCAGAAATGCAGTATAAAAACCAAAGCCACAGCGTCGTCACATCTGCCGAAGATTTCACATCAGCTTCAACTTTTCCAGCCGCAGACGCTCTCAAGAGACAGACCGTTTTCCATTCATTACGGCGCCAGGAGTGTGCCGTCCAATTATCTCCGGGATTATTACCGGGTGCTCTTGGTGCTGTGATTTTAGATGCACTCAAGGCCGTGCGACCATCACCGCTTACCGTGAAGGGTGAAGAAGTGGTGCCAGCGTGCTGTTAAACAAAAATGCGGTTTTTTTCCACGCGCTCTTCAAGTCATCTAGTATTCATCGACTTTCCTCTAGGAAACATTTCCGACTTTTAAAGCGACGAATGGTATCCATGCTGGGTTTCCGGTTTGCCTTGAAATGGATCGTTCGTTATATTTCCTGCTCGTGCTGGGTGTTTCCGTGCCGCCGCACGCTAGATTGGGCCTAATACCTGCGCTCCTTTTTTCCCCCGTGCCGAAGCGAGAGAGCGTTTCTTTTCGCCGTGTGTTCATCGGTGTAAACATATTGCCGCTGGGAAAGACTCGTGTGTCTGCTCTGCGCGGGGTGAAAAAATGAAAATCTTAATTCTGCATCTCGCACTCCCGGTAGATTGCAATCGCTCGCGCTGTGCTTTGGGGCTGTACCGCTTTTCTATAAACCCATCAACTTTCCCGATGGTCTAGTGTGCTCTGAAGGTGGGCGAAAAAAAAGGCAACATCGCAATGTCCGACATCACAGGCCCCGAGCCACGGCCGGTCGGGCGAAAGCGAAAGCGAAAAACGCTTCACATCCTTATTTTATTACCAGCGTTGTATAAATTGGAAATTTTATTAGACTTATAACACACGCCTTCGCCCCTGCGAACACAACGGAGTTGTGGTACGAGACTGGGTTGCGGCAGGCCTCGAAACACGGCTCGTCCCTTTCGGAGTAGCCTTCCAAATCGGTCACAATTCACGGTGATCCGCCTCGGTGCAGTTTAGTTTTATTAGATCGACAGTATTTCCTGCCATTTTACGAGCCGCTTTCGCCGTCGACCGTGGCACCGGTTGATGAAGGTGGAAGGAGGAGAACAAAGGAGGCGTAGCGCGTAGAAGGGATGGATGTCCATTGGCACATAATTCCTGCTTGTTTCGAGCTTTTTGTTGGATAAGTTGGACTCTCACCGACAGTGATATGTTATGGGTAACGTTTTGCTGGGATGCTTTGGATTGTGAGTTATTTCCAAAAGTAAAAACGTTTCCGCATGAACAGAAAAGTCAGATAACAAACATAGGGAAGCTTAAGATATGGAAGGGAATCAGTACAAAAATTGTTGTGCGACTTGGATCAGGTCCAGATATGTTGGCAAACGATCAGATTCAATTGCATCACTCTGCAATTGTTTGTGTTGTATCGCAAGTTTTAGTTCAAAAACTATGTAATCTATACATTGGACAATGGTCTCTAGCTCTAGCTTGCTCGGTTACTCTTCCAAAACGGCGGGTTGTGTCACGGCTAATTTTGCACCTGAAGGTATGCAATCAGACGTATTCATTATAAACGAGCTGTATTTTGCATGCTTCCCGACATTCCAAACGTTGCTTAGAAGCAAGTTTTTCCACTAATTCTGCTTTTTAAATATCCCATATTCTAGTTCTAGTGCGCAGGGATGTTATAACAGGTTGCAGCTCCAGCTGGTGTTATCGTGGAAAACTAATAATTCCAACCAATATGTTGTTCCATGTGCGAGTTGAATTAGAACTACCAACTCTCCGATGTGTTTATGAAGAACTCATTTTACGCACACAAAAAGATGAGCCAGACACGCTTATTTGCACTATCCCATCCCGTTTCTGTTACCACCCAAATATACCCATCGCAATGCGAATGTCACGAAATTCGGAGAAAACGCGGCCCCAAATATAATCCAGAAGCGTTTAGAAAATAAAGTGAAGTGAACGAATTTAATCTCAAACTCTTCCTGCTCTTGCCGGTGCGGCTGCTGCTGCTACTGCTGCGTTCGGAAAGTATTAAAATATTTACAAACCCGTACCGATTTGTTTACGCAAATCCAACAAGTGAAAGTTTCCCATACCGTTTCCCATGCGCTCGCACGTGTGCGTGTGTGTGTGTTTGGACGGAACGTATCTCCTGACGCCAATGTGTCCCCACCGGTTTTCGGTGTTGGCGTTGAAGGACGACTTTTCCGGTTGCGCAAGCGGAACAAAATGCAAAATGTTTCCGGCCAACTTTTTCTCTGTCCCGGTGGCGCGGCAGCAGCAACACACGACACCTACGCCTTTCTTTGCTCGTAGCAGACGGCAGAGCAGGAGCCATGAGTTGGGAACTTTCGCTCATTCCCTCACGCAAGGGAGAGAGAGAGAGAGAGCGGAAAAAACGCCTCTTATATTGGCCGCAAACGAGCCTTGTGGAAGGGCGCGCGCGAAGCACGCATCCAGGGCGCAAAAAAAGTTGTACACAATCTGTGACAACGAAGTTGCAAATGATTACACTTTGTGATAAACTGGAAAAGCTCATGTTTTCCTCCATGATGGTGGAAAATATTTTTCACTCCTTGCTTCTTCCCACCCCGGGCGGGGGTTTTGTTCCTTTTTTCCCTCTCTTGTACGTGTGCTTGTTAGGCTGAGCGAGTTACACGTGTGAAATTTAAGCAGAATTTAACATATAATTTCATGCGAGGGAAGGTCGACTTCTGCTTGGGTCCGCTTAATGCAGTAAGCAAAATATTAAAGCAGGATCAAACTAGCAGGATGTATTGCACTTCCCTGCTAGCGCGTTTAAAGACATTTTCACATTAGAGTGAAGTGTGTCTGTGTCGCTTTCGCCTCCCCAAAACACGTCACTCTTAATCATCAACTTCACGGCTCTCGCGACGCGCGTATGGAAGAGAAACTTCAAAGCAGACACACAGGCGCACATCGTTCACTCCTGCTTAAGGACGAAGACGACAGCGTCCCGCGCTGAGGATGTGATTTATGAAAACAAGTTTATTCTTAATTAGTTTCTCCGGGGTTCTGGGCACGAAGCGCGCGCTGGTTTCGCTGAAGCATGTATCATTTTCGCCTGCATCTTCGCCGTGGCAAATGATGCAGCTCGCTGCGCTGTGCAACGTTTTTTTGCAGGGTTTAAATGTTTTATTATGTGCGACGTCTTTATAGGAATCTTTTGCAGGAACTGAGTTATCTTCGTGAAGTGAGTTTTGTTCGCAAAAGAGTAAGGAACAACAAATATTATCTCACTCGATGGATGAGTTCAACAGGGATCCCATTAAGCAAAGCATTCACGTCACTCAGGTCCAACAAATTTGCCTGAAAATTAAACAAGAAACCATCCATTTAAACTCTAATGACCTACTGACAAAACTGTCTCCCGAAACTCGAAAGCTCTAGCCCGAAACATGTCAACCCGAACCAGACGTGCCTGATTTGAAGCTTTTCTGTGTGCTTTCGCGTGTGCTGCGCATGCCTATTGGGCGGTATTGGGCAACCGAAAGTCCACGAAGGAAGCGCACGCGAAAAAAGGGTGAAAAAGTCCGAACGAAAACAACGGCGCCCTGTGTCGGTTCACGTGACGCTTGTTGCACACACTTTCCACGGTCGCCGGACGGAACCGGCACCGGACCCGGGTGTGTTGCCCTCGAAATGGCTTTCGGTGTGTGAATGTGACGCTTTGCTCCACGGTAACGAATGTGACTCACCAATTATGGTCGTAAAAAGCTATCCGAGACAATCAGAAATTTAATCAATAATCGTTTAACGCCCCATAAGCTTGCACGATTTAATCACGCCCGCTCTTCGGGCGTCCTGAAATGATAAGAACGGCAGCTAAACACGTCTATATCGGTCGTGCGTTAGTTAATAGCTTATCGATTCTCCATATTTTCACCGCCACCAATCTCTGCGGCGCAAGGAACCAGGTATCTTTAGTATAAAAAAGCACTTCAACGAAAAAAAAAGAATAACAACTTATCTTGCCCGATGAGTGTTTTTGCAAGTTTAAATCTTTTCCACCAATTCAATTCACACCGTAATAAACGTTTATCTATTCGGCCATTTCGATACCTTCGCCACGGTCTGGCCACGGGAGGATGGGTCATCGTCGTCGGGCCGAATTTCTCGGAACGCCCGGCGAAGAGATATGTTTATGGCAGGAAATTGACTCACTCCACGCCGCCGTCGTTTTTCATTGCCTCGCACACCGTCGTACGGACACGAAACACATCATCACGGGCGCGCCGAGGAATTGAAGTCATTTTCGCCCCCGCATCGGCAAGGCGAGGCGAGCGTTCCCGGCGCTGCGATGATACGGAATCACCTCCATTAAATTTTATATCATTTCGAATAAAATAAAATAATCAATTAAATTGTCCATAAACGGGAGAAGAGGAAGGTGCACGGGAGGTAAAGAAAAAAAAAGAAGGAAAAGCCAGCCACCATTTCGGATGTGTGGTGGAATCGATTCTCGGAAGCACCTTCACACCTTTGACCGAAATGGAGCGATTTTTCTACCGCCCCCTGCACGGGGGACATTAAAATGTGAAGGAATGGTGTCAGCACGATAAGAACGGGAACCTTTCCCGCGCTAAGATGCACTCGGGGAAACCCGCGATGCGATGGGTTTCCGCGAGAAAACTTTTCCCTCTGCGGATGGAGCCAAAATTATGCCACGCCCCCACTTTAATGGGTCGTCCAAAGATCTTCCGTTGGGGAAGTTTTCCGTTGCCATTTTTGCGTGAATTGAATTTAATGACTTTTTCTCTTCGCTAATCATCGCCAATGTGCATTTTGTGGTGCTCGAATGCAGGTCAATGTGCACTCGTTACTCACTTTTCAAGGCTCCCCTTTTGAAACGACGGAAACGATTGCAGAAACGAACGAGGCCCATTTCATGCGGCACAAATTTGGCCTTTATCGCAGTCCGGAACTGAAAAACAGACGCCGAAAATAATTGGATAGTCTTTTCTAATTAGAATAATTATCTCATTCGCACTCACCTCAGTGCGCGTCGGGTTCGAAGAAAAGAACAGTTCGTTTAAGTTTTCGACCAACAAAGACATCCTGCTTCGCGTCACCATAGCCATCCACCCCGCGCCGTGGTCAAGCAGTCGAACGGCGCACAAACGGAGCAATTGTGCGCTTTTACGATTACGACTGGCATATTTTCTGTGCATGAGAGGGTAAATGTCTTTCCTTTCGGTGACCGGGGAGGGAATTATTGCGCGCATAAACGCGAGATTGTGTATCTAAATGCTCCGAACGTGTAGCACCGTGCGCGACACAAAATTGCTTCCCTTCATCGGTTTGTGGCCGGGTTGGAATGTCCGATTGTGGACGGTTATGACGGTTTTCTATATGGCTCGGATGCGCCCCAACAGAAAAAGAGAAAAAGCGCACCGGCTCGATGAAAACCGATGGTGAGTATAATGTTGATAAATGAATATTTTCTTCGTGCTTCCTTCGAGGGAACGTTATAAACACTTTATTAAAAATAATTCTGCGACGGGTGTGGATAGAGCGGAGCGTTTAATATCTTCCTGGTATTGGGATATACATGTCTGAAGCTTTTCATGAGGAAAAGTTGTAACAAACTAGCATTACTGAAGAATTAAGGCGCTAGAGTCCTTTATGATGTTGCTTAGGGCCAAACTGTGAAGCGAATTGCATAACTTTAGGCGAAACTCGCTCCTATTTTCTGTAATATTATACAATAAGTAGCATTGTGATGTCAGAAAATTGGTATGCAATCTTCGTGTTAACAATACGATTAACATTCTTGGCCTTATCCGATCCAAACCGAAACCTTCTCAAGTGTCGTTGACGTTTCGAACCGCTTGTTTGTAAAGCATTACATTATAACGACCTGGCCGAAGTTGTATTTGGTATTTTCTGTTTATTTGTTACAATTCACTCCAATAGCAATCCCGAACCGGCGGGTGTCCACAATACTAACAAGTGCTCTCCTACCTGCTTATCCTACCCAGGCCATCTACCACCGTCTCGGGGACGTCTTTGCCCGGCTCAACCAGTGGAGCGAAGCGGAACGGTTTCAACGGGCAGCCCTGGAAGCCCAGCCGGATCACATTGCTGCCCATCTGTCGTACGGGACGATGCTGGCGCGAAACGTAAGTATCTGTCCCTCGGTCAGGTCTCGCTCCCCGCGCGCGCGCTCGGAGTGTGTATGTGGCACTCTTTTGCTAACGTTTCCACTTGTACTTCTTGTATTTCCCACCACCAACACTCACCTACAGAGCAGCCGAACGTCCGAGGCGACACAAAATTGCTTCCCTTCATCGGTTTGTGGCCGGGTTGGAATGTCCGATTGTGGACGGTTATGACGGTTTTCTATATCGCTCGAATGCGCCCCAACAGAGAAAGAGAAAAAGCGCACCGGGTCGATGGAAACCGATGGCGAGTATAATGTTGATAAATGAATATTTTCTTCGTGCTTCCTTCGAGGGAACGTTATAAACACTTTATTAAAAATAATTCTACGACGGGTGTGGATAGAGCGGAGCGTTTAATATCTTCCTGGTATTAGGATTTACATTTCTGAAGCTTTTCATGAGGAAAAGTTGTAGCAAACTAGCATTACTGAAGAATTAAGGCGCTAGAGTCCTTTATGATGTTGCTTAGGGCCAAACTGTGAAGCGAATTGCATAACCGTTGGGGAAGTTTTCCGTTGCCATTTTTGCGTGAATTGAATTTAATGACTTTTTCTCTTCGCTAATCATCGCCAATGTGTATTTTGTGGTGCTCGAATGCAGGTCAATGTGCACTCGTTACTCACTTTTCAAGGCTCCCCTTTTGAAACGACAGAAACGATTGCAGAAACGAACAAGGCCCATTTCGTGCGGCACAAATTTGGCCTTTATCGCAGTCCGGAACTGGAAAACAGACGCCGAAAATAATTGGATAGTCTTTTCTAATTAGAATAATTATCTCATTCGCACTCACCTCAGTGCGCGTCGGGTTCGAAGAAAAGAACAGTTCGTTTAAGTTTTCGACCAACAAAGACATCCTGCTTCGCGTCACCATAGCCATCCACCCCGCGCCGTGGTCAAGCACCAATTCAATTCACACCGTAATAAACGTTTATCTATTCGGCCATTTCGATACCTTCGCCACGGTCTGGCCACGGGAGGATGGGTCATCGTCGTCGGGCCGAATTTCTCGGAACGCCCGGCGAAGAGATATGTTTATGGCAGGAAATTGACTCACTCCACACCGCCGTCGTTTTTCATTGCCTCGCACACCGTCGTACCGACACGAAACACATCATCACGGGCGCGCCGGGGAATTGAAGTCATTTTCGGGCCCCCCCATCGGCAAGGCGAGGCGAGCGTTCCCGGCGCTGCGATGATACGGAATCACCTCCATTAAATTTTATATCATTTCGAATAAAATAAAATAATCAATTAAATTGTCCATAAACGGGAGAAGAGGAAGGTGCACGGGAGGTAAAGAAAAAAAAAGAAGGAAAAGCCAGCCACCATTTCGGATACTCTTTTGCTAACGTTTCCACTTGTACTTCTTGTATTTCCCACCACCAACACTCACCTACAGAGCAGCCGAACGTCCGAGGCGGAGCAGTGGTTCCGGAGGGCACTTCGGTTGGCACCGAACGATGCCAGCGTACATCATCATTACGGTAAGCACAGAGTCCCGAGCAGAAGCTCGACTCGGACAAATTGTACCCATATCGATAGAGCCGTAAAAAGGGGGAACCTAGAAGTAAAAAGTAGTTATTGGAAAGTACGAATCGAACGGGATAACGATCCCGAGCGTGTTCCACTTCTTCACCGGGAAGCAGCGGGGTGCGACAACGCTTTGATCGTATCTTGACCCCAGATAAGAAGCCAGCACGAGATGCTGCCCCTCCGATCCTGGTCCGCTTAGCTACTTTCCCGCAGAAGCCTGCCAGCTCCATACTCACACAACGTCAGCGCTCCCAGTTGGATTTCTTGAAAGTCGTTGTCATGCATCTTTCTGCTTGCTGCCCCCTTTTTTTCTGATCTCTCACAAAGCGATGCACAAAACGTCAATGCCATCATTAGTCTCTGTCAGAAGAAGGTTCTCCGTACGCTTTCTTATTATTGTCGCACGAGCAGGGAGCAGAGCGCGCTAGCGGGAGCTTTTGTTCGGCGACTGCAAACTCCCGCTGCCGGTGGCGGCGGGCTGTATGTGAGTTTGCATTCCTGTTATGCCGCTGCCATTCCGCATTCACCGGGCGAGACGACTTTCAAAAGAAAATCATAACAATCAACGGAAAAGCACCGGCACTCGAGGATGCTCCGGCTTCTGCCGCTCGAGCATATGTAACAAGCCGGCGCCGGGAAGATCCTTTTCTTTTTTTTTGCTCCGCTCCTTCCCGAGCGATCCTTCGTGCTTCATCCTCCATCTCGCAAGACGCCAGAAAGTCGTCTGACGAATAGCAAAATAATTGAATAGATTGCTCGGTCGGTCGGTCGGTCGGCGGGTTAGGCTGGGGGAGAGGATGAAAAATCTGAATCTGAAATAAAAATATCAAGTATCCAATTAGGGAACCACCGACCGGTGCGTCCAGATATTGGTTGCACCCGGCAAGTACTCCGGTGCTGATTCGGTTGGAAGAATGGAGACAGTTGAGGGAATGTAAAGTTACAGGGTTTACCAAACTAATACGAACGTACCGGCAGAAATTCATTTCCAACGGGAACTTTCTTTACGTTGGAACATTTCTGTGGTAACATTGTTTCATATCATAGGTCTCTCTGATGGTGGAGAGTTGTGTCCCGGGTTAAACTTATACCTTAAGGTATACGATTTGTTATAGCAGAGAAATACACGTAAAAAGCATATCCTATCGTTTCCTGAGACGAGTTCAATACATTGCATACCTTGAGGCGCTACGTTAGCCGGGACACAAACCAGAAAGAAGTGAAAGATTCAAGTTTTGTCAACACTTATTTTAAAAGATCTCTATAAACTCAATAACTCAATATTTGAGGTCGACCAAATCGATTCGTACTGACTCGGTAAACCCTGCTTCGCCAGCTTCTTCAACGGCACGTGCTTCACGAATCTAACCCACTCCACCCATTCGTTTCCTTCCCAAATTGCAGCTGAATTTCTTTCCTCCCAGCGCCGCACGGAGGAAGCGTTCCAGTACCGGGTGAAGGCAGCCGAGCTGGCCCCGGAAGACTACGCCCTGGTGATGGCGGCCGCCTCGAGTCTCCGGTTGCACGACCGCAAACTCGAAGCCGAACGATGGTACCGTCAGGTAAGGTGGGGCAGAATTGGAAACCCAACCCCAAGGCCGAACCCATTCCACCCAAAACAACACCCGCAAAACCGTGATGAATAATTATTCAATTCGCTTTTTTCTCTTTCTCTCCTTTGCTTCGTTTACGCCTCTGCTCCCGTTTCGTAGGCTGTGAAGCTGCGACCACAGGAAGCCCGGGCACACACCAACCTGGGTGCGATTCTGCACCTGCTCGGACGCACGCAGGAAGCGGCCAGCAGCTACCGGGAAGCGCTCCGCCTCCAGCCGGACGATCTGACCACACTCTCGAACCTGGCGAAGCTGGGCGTACCGGCAATATCCTGAAACGGCGCTGACACCCGAACCGGCGCAGTCCGCAAGCCCGGAAGTTGATCGCTGCAGCCCACGGGAGACGGTGTTTGGAATTGATTGGGAAAATTTTGTACACCGACTGCGAGTAGTATAACGAAATGGGAGAACAAGTGTAGTAAAATCGACTGTAAATAGACGAGCGAACGAGCGAGCGAGCACGAGTGTGGGCGAGCAGGATGGCGATGCGATGCGCAAAACTCTAAACCCAATCAGAGTAGGCTAGGTAGAGAATAAAACCAAAGGATTCGCGCGAGTGGATTAGGAAGGACGAAAGGTGGCCTAGGAAAGAAATTTAGATACAATTGTGTTGGTACTCCGTTGAAAGTATATTTGAACTAGGTGAATTGACTAGGACGGTTATGTTGGAGCGAGTGCGTCGCTGTGCGTTGGTTTGATCCAGTTTGACAACGATTTTTATCGAGCGGAAGCAGATGTGTTATGAACGCAGTTACTCCCTTCTTTCTTCGGCCAAGAGTGCAACCGTGCTCGCGCTTAGTAATCGTATATTGTACATACAAAGTTTATAAAAGAGAGGCAGATTACAACAACAACAACAACAACAACAGAACAACTAAAAGTGTTGCAATAGTTTTAACCGAACTTTATGAAATTGCTTACATTAATATCTTTCCACTAGGAACTTTAAACCACAATGTATTGCTCCGCAGACCTGAAGCATGATGGTATCATTATGTCCACCAAGACAACGCCAAACCACACTGTTCTTCACCCGTCTCCATCAATAATTTACAATGTCAACTTCCTTCCGCTGACTCTTCCTTGTTCATCCCACAACACTTGGAAATGTTACACCCAAACCGTCACACCACAAGCCTTCGGTACTCATTTCTACGACTCTTGCGGAGATAAATTGTCATCTTTATTGCACAGCTACAAGACCCAATAATAATCCGATTCCGAACGGCACAGAACTATCCATTTGGGGATTGCTCGTCTCATTCGAGCCGTGATCGAATCTCCGGCACCCATAAAGTCATTACCTACCGTGAGCGCTTTGCATCATGTTCTCCAGTTTTAAGAGCTTTGCCCCTGGTACGTTTGCATTCCCGTGCGAAACATTCTTCAGCACAAGCTTAAAGCCATTCCAAATCACAGCTCGCGAGTGAAATAAATCAAACTCACTGAAGCCGACGACGATGCATCACTTTCGCCGCACCTCGCGCCAAGCGTAAATACCACTTTAAAATTATGCAAACCCCGTGGTACATAAATGCCTACACACTCTACGGTGTAAAGCGTGGCAGAAAAACGCGCGCACACCCACCCACACACACCACAGACACCCGTCAAACCGTTTGTCGAGGCTTTTCTAATTCTCCTGTCGATTCCCCTTCGAAATGAACCATCAATGTGATTAAAAAATGCTCATCAAACCTCATCAATCACCTACTTTCTTCTTGATTCTGATGCCCTTCCGGCGTTTCCTCCGAACATCACGGCATAGAAATTTGCTTAAACTCCCCTTACCCTCTCCTCCTAATGGTTCAACACCTGCCCCCTTACACGCCACACCCCATAAACCACAAAGGTGCGCACAGAGGTGTCGGTGCGTAACGCCGGCGGAAGTGCGCGAATGTAAGCGGAACCAGGCGCCTCCACCGAAGGCCGGCACACGCGTGTGCGCACCACGTGTACACACTAATTACTCCCCTCGGATCCCGGGGCGCGCATTTCGGGATGTTTCGAAACAACGCCTCCGGGATGGAACGGTAACATCTGCAGCGTGTGCGTGTGTCTGCGTTGGTTCACCCGGTAAAACTATCCAATCGCGTGTGGCGGTAAACTAAATTATTCATACATTGGCGCTTCGGCTGCTGCCGGTGCTTGCTAATTGCATTATCGAGCCCGAAAATTGGTCGCACCGGGGACCGGGGTTCGGTTCGGGAAAATTGTGAAAGATTGGGTGATCGCGTTGAAGAAATTTAATTCCCGCTCCCGTTCACGTCACAGCGTTCACCCGGCTCATAAACTGTCACTGTTAACTACCGTTCACACCTTCTCACACGCGAACCGGCGGAGCGAACCTACACTTTCCAATTAAGCGCTTTTCGGGTGGCCCCAAACCATACTCAGCCCCCCCCCCCTCCGAACCCGCCTCCGCATCGGCAGGCAAACCCAATCAGTTCACCAACTTTACGATACCACCCCGGGCCCGGGGTTTTTTGGGATGCCGTCGAGATTAGAATATTTTTCATGCCTTTATTGCTGCCCGGGGAAATCATCCGTCCCGTCCCGTCCCGTGCCGGGGTTTCAGCGCAGGCCTCAACAGCCGGAGCACGGTTCGGTACGGTATCGACCCGGCCGATGGTATAATCATCATAAACGCGACGAAACCTTCGGGAAAAAGGGTGGCCGTAGCTAATGCTACGGCGTCAAGTGTGAAGATCGAAAGGTCAATAAAATCCTAGGACACATTTGGATACGGCGGCACGGCGTTCGGTTTGTTGTGATGAAGCAATGGATGTAATGTCCACCGGAGGTGGGACGGTCCGGATTTTGAGCAAGTGTATGTCTATGATTGGGAATTTCAACCGTATCGAAAGGAATGGAAGTCATTTTGACTCTGATCGGAGGACGTGTTGCACAGTGGGCGATTGTCCGTGAAGTTTGGAAACCTTTTATTTACTCTTTATTTTTATTATCTGATGAAATCATCACAATCTATTAAGATATCCATTGGCTCTGTTCATTTTGAGCCGAATTTTTTTCTTTATTTTTAATTTGGTAGAAAACAGTTGGTCTAAATACAGTATAAAACAGTTGGAAATAAATAGATTTTTATATTTTTATCGATTTTTTCTGCCAAATTCCTCAATCCATATGAAGTATGAAGGGCGCCTAATGAGAAATGTGTTGGCTAAGGTTGAGGCTTTTCTAATTCTCCTGTCGATTCCCCTTCGAAATGAACCATCAATGTGATTAAAAAATGCTCATCAAACCTCATCAATCACCTACTTTCTTCTTGATTCTGATGCCCTTCCGGCGTTTCCTCCGAACATCACGGCATAGAAATTTGCTTAAACTCCCCTTACCCTCTCCTCCTAATGGTTCAGCATCTGCCCCCTTACACGCCACACCCCATAAACCACAAAGGTGCGCACAGAGGTGTCGGTGCGTAACGCCGGCGGAAGTGCGCGAATGTAAGCGGAACCAGGCGCCTCCACCGAAGGCCGGCACACGCGTGTGCGCACCACGTGTACACACTAATTACTCCCCTCGGATCCCGGGGCGCGCATTTCGGGATGTTTCGAAACAACGCCTCCGGGATGGAACGGTAACATCTGCAGCGTGTGCGTGTGTCTGCGTTGGTTCACCCGGTAAAACTATCCAATCGCGTGTGGCGGTAAACTAAATTATTCATACATTGGCGCTTCGGCTGCTGCCGGTGCTTGCTAATTGCATTATCGAGCCCGAAAATTGGTCGCACCGGGGACCGGGGTTCGGTTCGGGAAAATTGTGAAAGATTGGGTGATCGCGTTGAAGAAATTTAATTCCCGCTCCCGTTCACGTCACAGCGTTCACCCGGCTCATAAACTGTCACTGTTAACTACCGTTCACACCTTCTCACACGCGAACCGGCGGAGCGAACCTACACTTTCCAATTAAGCGCTTTTCGGGTGGCCCCAAACCATACTCAGCCCCCCCCCCCATGAGCCGGGCAAAGACGTCCCCGAGACGGTGGTAGATGGCCTGGGTAGGATAAGCAGGTAGGAGAGCACTTGTTAGTATTGGGGACACCCGCCGGTTCGGGATTGCTATCGGAGTGAATTGTAACAAATAAACAGAAAATACCAAATACAACTTCGGCCAGGTCGTTATAATGTAATGCTTTACAAACAAGCGGTTCGAAACGTCAACGACACTTGAGAAGGTTTCGGTTTGGATCGGATAAGGCCAAGAATGTTAATCGTATTGTTAACACGAAGATTGCATACCAATTTTCTGACATCACAATGCTACTTATTGTATAATATTACAGAAAATAGGAGCGAGTTTCGCCTAAAGTTATGCAATTCGCTTCACAGTTTGGCCCTAAGCAACATCATAAAGGACTCTAGCGCCTTAATTCTTCAGTAATGCTAGTTTGCTACAACTTTTCCTCATGAAAAGCTTCAGAAATGTAAATCCTAATACCAGGAAGATATTAAACGCTCCGCTCTATCCACACCCGTCGTAGAATTATTTTTAATAAAGTGTTTATAACGTTCCCTCGAAGGAAGCACGAAGAAAATATTCATTTATCAACATTATACTCGCCATCGGTTTCCATCGACCCGGTGCGCTTTTTCTCTTTCTCTGTTGGGGCGCATTCGAGCGATATAGAAAACCGTCATAACCGTCCACAATCGGACATTCCAACCCGGCCACAAACCGATGAAGGGAAGCAATTTTGTGTCGCGCACGGTGCTACACGTTGTGGAAAAGATTTAAACTTGCAAAAACACTCATCGGGCAAGATAAGTTGTTATTCTTCTTTTCGTTGAAGTGCTTTTTTATACTAAAGATACCTGCTTCCTTGCGCCGCAGAGATTGGTGGCGGAGAAAGGATGGAGAATCGATAAGCTATTAACTAACGCACGGCCGATATAGACGTGTTTAGCTGCCGTTCTTATCATTTCAGGACGCCCGAAGAGCGGGCGTGATTAAATCGTGCAAGCTTATGGGGCGTTAAACGATTATTGATTAAATTTCTGATTGTCTCGGATAGCTTTTTACGACCATAATTGGTGAGTCACATTCGTTACCGTGGAGCAAAGCGTCACATTCACACACCGAAAGCCATTTCGAGGGCAACACACCCGGGTCCGGTGCCGGTTCCGTCCGGCGACCGTGGAAAGTGTGTGCAACAAGCGTCACGTGAACCGACACAGGGCGCCGTTGTTTTCGTTCGGACTTGTTCACCCTTTTTTCACGTGCGCTTCCTTTGTAGACTTTTGTTTGCCCAATACCGCCCAATAGGCATGCGCAGCACATGCGAAAGCACACAGAAAAGCTTCAAATCAGGCACGTCTGGTTCGGGTTGACATGTTTCGGGCTAGAGCTTTCGAGTTTCGGGAGACAGTTTTGTCAGTAGGTCATTAGAGTTTAAATGGATGGTTTCTTGTTTAATTTTCAGGCAAATTTGTTGGAACTGAGTGACGTGAAAGCTTTGCTTGATGGGATCCCTGTTGAACTCATCCATCGAGTGAGATAATATTTGGTGTTCCTTACTCTTTTGCGAACAAAACTCACTTCACGAAGATAACTCAGTTCCTCCAAAAGATTTCTATTAAGACGTCGCACATAATAAAATATTTAAACCCTGCAAAAAACGTTGCACAGCGCAGCGAACTGCATCATTTGCCACGGCGAAGATGCAGGCGAAAATGATACATGCTTCAGCGAAACCAGCGCGCGCTTCGTGCCCAGAACCCCGGAGAAACTAATTAAGAATAAACTTGTTTTCATAAATCACATCCTCAGCGCGGGACGCTGTCGTCTTCGTCCTTAAGCAGGAGTGAATGGTGTGCGCCTGTGCGTCTGCTTTGAAGTTTCTCTTCCCTACGCGCGTCGCGAGAGCCGTGAAGTTGATGATTAAGAGTGACGTGTTTTGGGGAGGCGAAAGCGACACAGACACACTTCACTCTAATGTGAAAATGTCTTTAAACGCACTTGCAGGAAAGTGCAATATATCCTGCTAGTTTGATCCTGCTTTAATATTTTGCTTACTGCATTAAGCGAACCCAAGCAGAAGTCGACCTTCCCTCGCGTGAAATTATACGTTAAATTCTGCTTAAATTTCACACGTGTAACTCGCTCAGCCTAACAAGCACACGTACAAGAGAGGGAAAAAAGGAACAAAACCCCCACCCGGGGTGGGAAGAAGCAAGAAGTGAAAAATATTTTCCACCATCATGGAGGAAAACATGAGCTTTTCCAGTTTATCACAAAGTGTAATCATTTGCAACTTCGTTGTCACAGATTGTGTACAACTTTTTTGCGCCCTGGATGCGTGCTCCGGGCGCGCCCTTCCACAAGGCTCGTTTGCGGCCAATATAAGAGGCGTTTTTTTCGCTCTCTCTCTCTCTCTCTCCCTTGCGTGAGGGAATGAGCGAAAGTTCCCAACTCATGGCTCCTGCTCCGCCGTCTGCTACGAGCAAAGAAAGGCGTAGGTGTCGTGTGTTGCTGCTGCCGCGCCACCGGGACAGAGAAAAAGTTGGCCGGAAACATTTTGCATTTTGTTCCGCTTGCGCAACCGGAAAAGTCGTCCTTCAACGCCAACACCGAAAACCGGTGGGGACACATTGGCGTCAGGAGATACGTTCCGTCCAAACACACACACACGCACACGTGCGAGCGCATGGGAAACGGTATGGGAAACTTTCACTTGTTGGATTTGCGTAAACAAATCGGTACGGGTTTGTAAATATTTTAATACTTTCCGAACGCAGCAGTAGCAGCAGCAGCCGCACCGGCAAGAGCAGGAAGAGTTTGAGATTAAATTCGTTCACTTCACTTTATTTTCTAAACGCTTCTGGATTATATTTGGGGCCGCGTTTTCTCCGAATTTCGTGACATTCGCATTGCGATGGGTATATTTGGGTGGTAACAGAAACGGGATGGGATAGTGCAAATAAGCGTGTCTGGCTCATCTTTTTGTGTGCGTAAAATGAGTTCTTCATAAACACATCGGAGAGTTGGTAGTTCTAATTCAACTCGCACATGGAACAACATATTGGTTGGAATTATTAGTTTTCCACGATAACACCAGCTGGAGCTGCAACCTGTTATAACATCCCTGCGCACTAGAACTAGAATATGGGATATTAAAAAAGCAGAATTAGTGGAAAAACTTGCTTCTAAGCAACTTTGGGGAAGCATGCAAAATACAGCTCGTTTATAATGAATACGTCTGATTGCATACCTTCAGGCGCAAAATTAGCCGTGACACAACCCGCCGTTTTGGAAGAGTAACCGAGCAAGCTAGAGCTAGAGACCATTGACCATTGTATAGATTACACAGGTTTTGGAGTAAAACTTGCGATACAACACAGACAATTGCAGAGTGATGCAATTGAATCTGATCGTTTGCCAACATATCTGGACCTGATCCAAGTCGCACAACAATTTTTGTACTGATTCCCTTCCATATCTTAAGCTTCCCTATGTTTGTTATCTGACTTTTCTGTTCATGCGGAAACGTTTTTACTTTTGGAAATAACTCACAATCCAAAGCATCCCAGCAAAACGTTACCCATAACATATCACAGCCGGTGAGAGTGCAACTTATCCAACAAAAAGCTCGAAACAAGCAGGAATTATGTGCCAATGGACATCCATCCCTTCTACGCGCTACGCCTCCTTTGCTCTCCTTCTTCCTCCTTCATCAACCGGTGCCACGGTCGACGGCGAAAGCGGCTCGTAAAATGGCAGGAAATACTGTCGATCTAATAAAACTAAACTGCACCGAGGCGGATCACCGTGAATTGTGACCGATTTGGAAGGCTACTCCGAAAGGGACGAGCCGTGTTTCGAGGCCTGCCGCAACCCCGTCCCGTACCACAATTCCGTTGTAGTCGCAGGGGCGAAGGCGTGTGTTATAAGTCTAATAAAATTTCCAATTTATACAACGCTGGTAATAAAATAAGGATGTGAAGCGTTTTTCGCTTTCGCTTTCGCCCGACCGGCCGTGTCTCGGGGCCTGTGATGTAGGACATTGCGATGTTGCCTTTTTCTTCGCCCACCTTCAGCGCACACTAGACCATCGGGAAAGTTGATGGGTTTATAGAAAAGCGGTACAGCCCCAAAGCACAGCGCGAGCGATTGCAATCTACCGGGAGTGCGAGATGCAGAAT
The DNA here is from genome assembly GCA_002091845.1 of Anopheles cracens. Classification (NCBI taxonomy): domain Eukaryota; kingdom Metazoa; phylum Arthropoda; class Insecta; order Diptera; family Culicidae; genus Anopheles; species Anopheles cracens. The sequence continues at coordinate 50,574 of KZ070146.1, forward strand.
TAAGTTTTTCATTTTTTCACCCCGCGCAGAGCAGACACACGAGTCTTTCCCAGCGGCAATATGTTTACACCGACGAACACACGGCGAAAAGAAACGCTCTCTCGCTTCGGCACGGGGGAAAAAAGGAGCGCAGGTATTAGGCCCAATCTAGCGCGCGGCGGCACGGAAACACCCAGCACGAGCAGGAAATATAACGAACGATCCATTTCAAGGCAAACCGGAAACCCAGCATGGACCGACAAATCCTGTGCCGCTACGACGAGTTAACGAGGTGAAATTGTGAAGCAAGAACGGAAAATGATGATGAAAAGCAGCCAGGAGCTAGCCGCGCGCCCTGTCCCGAACCTCAAACGGCACGCTGGAGAGAGATGGAGTACGGAAGAAAGTGTAAACACTTTTCACCACCCAATTCCATCCCTGGCACGGGGGCTGCCGGGTGCCACCACCGGAAGCAGCTCGGTTTGGGGTAAAAATCCAACGAAAGTACGAGCGGAAATTCGTCCATTCCTTTGGGCGAGAAACGGCAACCCGGTTAGCACCGTTCGACGCCTTCGGTGTATTTAATCCACCAAAATGGAAGGAGCCAGATGGGGGCAATAACTATAAATATGAAACGTCACCGGCACACGAACGAATACGGGCGCGCGCGCGCTCGCACACCACCACGTCCTTCGACCACGTAAAAGTGTTTATAAAAATCTCTGATATCCGGATTTGCTACTTCCGGTGATAATTTTTCGGTAACAGCACCACCACCACCACCACCACCACTGGTCGAAACGGTGTTTTTCGTCATTTCCGGCAAGCCGGAAACGCTCCCGAAAGAAACTGGTGGTTCACTTTCACGGCCGGAAGGAAATCATTAAAAGCTTTTCAACACTTCCGCAACCGGGTGGTCCGGAGGAGCGGGAGAAGGAAGCACACGAAGATACATGATAACGATGTTTGGCACGTGACCCTCACGAAGCCATAAAGTTTTCCCGCTTCTCGGCGCCATCTTTCGCTAAGCCAAGGAGTTTCCTCCAACGTGCCAGTTGCACTGCAATCGGAATCGTTTTGTTCAAGAATTATAATATTGTAAATCCTCTCTCGGAACTGTCTTCTGCTACTCACCTGCGGTGGATACCGGTCCGGCAGCGTGTGCAGCGCCTCCCGGTAGACGGCCAGGGCCCGCTGCAGCTTTCCCTGATCGGCGTACAGATTGCCGAGCTGCAGCAGCGCGCTGATGCGGGCGCTTTCGTGGGCGCCCCGGTCGCGCAGTCCGGCACCGTCCAGCTTGGTGCCCTCCCGGAGGACGCTGGCCGCTTCCTGGCACCGGCCGAGCGCTATCAGTGAGGTCCCGAGGTTCAGATAGGCAACTGTGGACGGAGAAGAACGGAACGGAAACGGGCGTGCATTAGTGAGGTTATGTTTAATGTCGAAAGTTGGAGTGGCACTCCCCACGGATTGGGACACCCAAATTAGAGTTCCCGTCACGACTTGCAGAAAGTTTTCACATCACGAAACCATCTAGCCAACCGGTACCATTCGTCGCTTTAAAAGTCGGAAATGTTTCCTAGAGGAAAGTCGATGAATACTAGATGACTTGAAGAGCGCGTGGAAAAAAAAACCGTTTTTTTTTGTTTAACAGCACGCTGGCACCACTTCTTCACCCTTCACGGTAAGCGGTGATGGTCGCACGGCCTTGAGTGCATCTAAAATCACAGCACCAAGAGCACCCGGTAATAATCCCGGAGATAATTGGACGGCACACTCCTGGCGCCGTAATGAATGGAAAACGGTCTGTCTCTTGAGAGCGTCTGCGGCTGGAAAAGTTGAAGCTGATGTGAAATCTTCGGCAGATGTGACGACGCTGTGGCTTTGGTTTTTATACTGCATTTCTGGAGCATGTTTACGTACACACCGGCCCACCGGGTTGATGGTACCATCCCAAGCTGGTGCGAACGAGCCTGCCGAAAGCACCGGCACACCACCTAGCAAGCCTTTTAACCGTGATTTTACGACGAGTGAAATCGTAAAAAAGCGAGAGCCACCGTCGTGGCCCGCTCACGTCGGCCTTCGGTGTCTCATTGACAGGCGCAAATCTTCCGTTGGCCCGTTCCGGCGCTGTGCCTGTGGAAATCGGGCCGGGATGTGTCACATCCATTAGGGATGCGAGCAAGACTCGCTGCCGCAGAGATAACTCGTGCTCTCGAGGTCCTTTCGCTTGCTGCCTGCGCTCTGGCCTGCTCACAGCACAGAGAAGAAGAGCTCTTTCATGCAGCCTTTCCACCACCTGGCAGAAACTAGCCCGGGCGGCGTGTTGATGGCCGCACACCGTAAGGAAGGCGGCTATAGTGTTGCAAGTGGTGTAATCATAATTACTATGAAATATTAAATGAGGAATGCGGAGCAGGAGACCCCGGGGTGGCCCGGTTCCTTTCATCTCTGAAGCATCGCGACCGAACACACGCACACGGAGGGCCATTCTGAGATTACAGACGGCGATGGTCGTGTTGACGATCCCGTCGCGAAATGAGCAAAAAACGAAAGTGAGCAAAGTAAGTAAAATCGTTGAAATCAAGCCCGCCAACACACGGCCGCTGACTTCATGATAAAAGAGCGCACAAAGTGTCAAGTATCTTATGAATATTAGAGCGCGAGCGTGGGCGTTTTTTTGCTCCTACATCACTTGCCGGTAAATGATAGGCTGGCGGTGGAAGTGTGCCGTGGCTTGTGCCGGAGGCTTTTGTGTGTGATTGCTTTTAGGGTTTGTGCTGAATGTCATTTTTCATGTTTTTTGTTGTCACAAAAAAAAGTGATTGTGGGTAGAGCTTCGATTCAGCGTAGATTAAACGCAGACGTGTGGGACATGCATGGAAAAGATAACGGATTGGGACACCCAAATTAGAGTTCCCGTCACGACTTGCAGAAAGTTTTCACATCACGAAACCATCTAGCCAACCGGTCCCATTCGTCGCTTTAAAAGTCGGATATGTTTTCTAGAGGAAAGTCGATGAATACTAGATGACTTGAAGAGCGCGTGGAAAAAAAAACCGCATTTTTTGTTTAACAGCACGCTGGCACCACTTCTTCACCCTTCACGGTAAGCGGTGATGGTCGCACGGCCTTGAGTGCATCTAAAATCACAGCACCAAGAGCACCCGGTAATAATCCCGGAGATAATTGGACGGCACACTCCTGGCGCCGTAATGAATGGAAAACGGTCTGTCTCTTGAGAGCGTCTGCGGCTGGAAAAGTTGAAGCTGATGTGAAATCTTCGGCAGATGTGACGACGCTGTGGCTTTGGTTTTTATGCTGCATTTCTGGAGCATGTTTACGTACACACCGGCCCACCGGGTTGATGGTCCCGTCCCAAGCTGGTGCGAACGAGCCTGCCGAAAGCACCGGCACACCACCTAGCAAGCCTTTTAACCGTGATTTTACGACGAGTGAAATCGTAAAAAAGCGAGAGCCACCGTCGTGGCCCGCTCACGTCGGCCTTCGGTGTCTCATTGACAGGCGCAAATCTTCCGTTGGCCCGTTCCGGCGCTGTGCCTGTGGAAATCGGGCCGGGATGTGTCACATCCATTAGGGATGCGAGCAAGACTCGCTGCCGCAGAGATAACTCGTGCTCTCGAGGTCCTTTCGCTCCACCACCACTGGTCGAAACGGTGTTTTTCGTCATTTCCGGCAAGCCGGAAACGCTCCCGAAAGAAACTGGTGGTTCACTTTCACGGCCGGAAGGAAATCATTAAAAGCTTTTCAACACTTCCGCAACCGGGTGGTCCGGAGGAGCGGGAGAAGGAAGCACACGAAGATACATGATAACGATGTTTGGCACGTGACCCTCACGAAGCCATAAAGTTTTCCCGCTTCTCGGCGCCATCTTTCGCTAAGCCAAGGAGTTTCCTCCAACGTGCCAGTTGCACTGCAATCGGAATCGTTTTGTTCAAGAATTATAATATTGTAAATCCTCTCTCGGAACTGTCTTCTGCTACTCACCTGCGGTGGGTACCGGTCCGGCAGCGTGTGCAGCGCCTCCCGGTAGACGGCCAGGGCCCGCTGCAGCTTTCCCTGATCGGCGTACAGATTGCCGAGCTGCAGCAGCGCGCTGATGCGGGCGCTTTCGTGGGCGCCCCGGTCGCGCAGTCCGGCACCGTCCAGCTTGGTGCCCTCCCGGAGGACGCTGGCCGCTTCCTGGCACCGGCCGAGCGCTATCAGTGAGGTCCCGAGGTTCAGATAGGCAACTGTGGACGGAGAAGAACGGAACGGAAACGGGCGTGCATTAGTGAGGTTATGTTTAATGTCGAAAGTTGGAGTGGCACTCCCCACGGATTGGGACACCCAAATTAGAGTTCCCGTCACGACTTGCAGAAAGTTTTCACATCACGAAACCATCTAGCCAACCGGTACCATTCGTCGCTTTAAAAGTCGGAAATGTTTCCTAGAGGAAAGTCGATGAATACTAGATGACTTGAAGAGCGCGTGGAAAAAAAAACCGTTTTTTTTTGTTTAACAGCACGCTGGCACCACTTCTTCACCCTTCACGGTAAGCGGTGATGGTCGCACGGCCTTGAGTGCATCTAAAATCACAGCACCAAGCAATAACTATAAATATGAAACGTCACCGGCACACGAACGAATACGGGCGCGCGCGCGCTCGCACACCACCACGTCCTTCGACCACGTAAAAGTGTTTATAAAAATCTCTGATATCCGGATTTGCTACTTCCGGTGATAATTTTTCGGTAACAGCACCCCACCACCACTGGTCGAAACGGTGTTTTTCGTCATTTCCGGCAAGCCGGAAACGCTCCCGAAAGAAACTGGTGGTTCACTTTCACGGCCGGAAGGAAATCATTAAAAGCTTTTCAACACTTCCGCAACCGGGTGGTCCGGAGGAGCGGGAGAAGGAAGCACACGAAGATACATGATAACGATGTTTGGCACGTGACCCTCACGAAGCCATAAAGTTTTCCCGCTTCTCGGCGCCATCTTTCGCTAAGCCAAGGAGTTTCCTCCAACGTGCCAGTTGCACTGCAATCGGAATCGTTTTGTTCAAGAATTATAATATTGTAAATCCTCTCTCGGAACTGTCTTCTGCTACTCACCTGCGGTGGATACCGGTCCGGCAGCGTGTGCAGCGCCTCCCGGTAGACGGCCAGGGCCCGCTGCAGCTTTCCCTGATCGGCGTACAGATTGCCGAGCTGCAGCAGCGCGCTGATGCGGGCGCTTTCGTGGGCGCCCCGGTCGCGCAGTCCGGCACCGTCCAGCTTGGTGCCCTCCCGGAGGACGCTGGCCGCTTCCTGGCACCGGCCGAGCGCTATCAGTGAGGTCCCGAGGTTCAGATAGGCAACTGTGGACGGAGAAGAACGGAACGGAAACGGGCGTGCATTAGTGAGGTTATGTTTAATGTCGAAAGTTGGAGTGGCACTCCCCACGGATTGGGACACCCAAATTAGAGTTCCCGTCACGACTTGCAGAAAGTTTTCACATCACGAAACCATCTAGCCAACCGGTCCCATTCGTCGCTTTAAAAGTCGGAAATGTTTCCTAGAGGAAAGTCGATGAATACTAGATGACTTGAAGAGCGCGTGGAAAAAAAAACCGTTTTTTTTTGTTTAACAGCACGCTGGCACCACTTCTTCACCCTTCACGGTAAGCGGTGATGGTCGCACGGCCTTGAGTGCATCTAAAATCACAGCACCAAGAGCACCCGGTAATAATCCCGGAGATAATTGGACGGCACACTCCTGGCGCCGTAATGAATGGAAAACGGTCTGCCTCTTGAGAGCGTCTGCGGCTGGAAAAGTTGAAGCTGATGTGAAATCTTCGGCAGATGTGACGACGCTGTGGCTTTGGTTTTTATACTGCATTTCTGGAGCATGTTTACGTACACACCGGCCCACCGGGTTGATGGTACCATCCCAAGCTGGTGCGAACGAGCCTGCCGAAAGCACCGGCACACCACCTAGCAAGCCTTTTAACCGTGATTTTACGACGAGTGAAATCGTAAAAAAGCGAGAGCCACCGTCGTGGCCCGCTCACGTCGGCCTTCGGTGTCTCATTGACAGGCGCAAATCTTCCGTTGGCCCGTTCCGGCGCTGTGCCTGTGGAAATCGGGCCGGGATGTGTCACATCCATTAGGGATGCGAGCAAGACTCGCTGCCGCAGAGATAACTCGTGCTCTCGAGGTCCTTTCGCTTGCTGCCTGCGCTCTGGCCTGCTCACAGCACAGAGAAGAAGAGCTCTTTCATGCAGCCTTTCCACCACCTGGCAGAAACTAGCCCGGGCGGCGTGTTGATGGCCGCACACCGTAAGGAAGGCGGCTATAGTGTTGCAAGTGGTGTAATCATAATTACTATGAAATATTAAATGAGGAATGCGGAGCAGGAGACCCCGGGGTGGCCCGGTTCCTTTCATCTCTGAAGCATCGCGACCGAACACACGCACACGGAGGGCCATTCTGAGATTACAGACGGCGATGGTCGTGTTGACGATCCCGTCGCGAAATGAGCAAAAAACGAAAGTGAGCAAAGTAAGTAAAATCGTTGAAATCAAGCCCGCCAACACACGGCCGCTGACTTCATGATAAAAGAGCGCACAAAGTGTCAAGTATCTTATGAATATTAGAGCGCGAGCGTGGGCGTTTTTTTGCTCCTACATCACTTGCCGGTAAATGATAGGCTGGCGGTGGAAGTGTGCCGTGGCTTGTGCCGGAGGCTTTTGTGTGTGATTGCTTTTAGGGTTTGTGCTGAATGTCATTTTTCATGTTTTTTGTTGTCACAAAAAAAAGTGATTGTGGGTAGAGCTTCGATTCAGCGTAGATTAAACGCAGACGTGTGGGACATGCATGGAAAAGATCGGGAAAAGGTGTGGGAAAAAGAAATGGTACCATGATTTGGCATTTTTATCTCACTAATGGGGGCGTAGCGTCGCAGAAAGGAGGTAAACAAAGTGATTACTATTACATTTGTGTTGCAGATTATATGTGTTTCTATCGCACAACAAATTGATATTTCATTCGGTTTTATGGGAAAAATGCGTGATTATTGCAATAAACAAATGAAGTTAAACCTACTAGACGAACGGATAGGAAATAATGCACTGATAGAATGTTCACAGTACCAATTGCATACTTTCAGGCTGATTAAGCAAATTTGCGCCAAATAGTATGCAATGTATGCACTACATCAACGCATTATTTATGCTTTACAGATCCCTTTTTTGCATGCCTAATAAATAGATTCTACTGAAAGCAACAAAACAATCGTTGCATTTACGATACAGTGAAAACATGACGAATGAGAAAAAACGCATCCCCATCACAAGAATGTATTATATACAACCGATTCCCCGATAAAGCAAAATACCTGCAACCGGGGGCCCTTACTATGCTCACACAGCCGTACAATGATTGCTAAATGATCTGTGCAAAATGAACAAATGGAATCGAGTTACGAGGTATATGACCCACCGTCCGTCCTTCCTGTCCGCTTTCTACGGGACAGGTGAACGGTGGATTTGTTCTACTAGCTTTTCCAGCCAATTGCACCCCGGTCTCCGGTTCGTTGTACTACGGTCCAAAAAGAAGAAGAAAAATCCAGCAAATATCCGGCGATACGAGCCCGGTTAGCTTCATGCGGGTGAAAACCGGTTGAAAAGCGACGAGACACCGAGCCAATGTCCCGTGCGTGTGTCTGTGTACATTATTTTTCCTTCATTTCCTTCACAAGACGACGATGACGAAGTCGCACACAGCGCTTTCAATTTCTTCGCAGTCTGCCCGGTGATGTCCACCCGGTTCGCACGGAAGGAACATTCTCTTGCAGGCACGCTCGCAGCACTGTGAAGAAATTCTGAACCCGAGTTTCCTCCAGTGGCAGGCGAGTGCGTGGTGCCACCTGTACGTATAAGGCGGATCCGCAGTCTCATGTTCCCTCGGTCGGTTTGACGCAGCGGAGGCTTATCAGTAAATCTGATCACGTCTCACGGGTCACGAAGCGCCGAGGGGGTGGGACACATTCCTTCCCTGCACTGAAGTTCCTTAACGATGCTTCTTGCAGACTTTGCGGGTCTCTCTTGCTATCTTTTTTTCTCTCTCTCTCTTCTGCTGCTTCTTCCCAACAAATTGATATTTCATTCGGTTTTATGGGGAAAATGCGTGATTATTGCAATAAACAAATGAAGTTAAACCTACTAGACACCATCCGCTCTTCGGGCTGTTTGTGTGTGTGTCATGTGTTTTCTTTGTTTGTGAACATTCTGTTCACTGCCGCACCCAGTGGCCGGGCGAGTTCACTTAGAAAATCATATCACACATCTGGTGGTTTGTTGACTTGTGAAAACGGCACAACTTCTTGTGATCAATCAGGAGGAATGAAACGTACGAGAGAAATTAAATTTTGTGGATCAGCTGGGATTGGAGTTATTGCTGGCCAATCATTGGCGACGGCCAATCTGGCAGAAATCGCTGCTCTTGATGGACGGGCACCTCGATTTGTGGAGTCCGTTCAGTTGAAGCGCCTGGAATCAAGCGATTGGCACTACAAACGTGCCGTTTTCTCGTCGCTGATAGAGCAATTGCACAATTAGCTACGTATACAGCACGTTCAGTGCTGCATTCAGTGCACTGCCCGAAAAATTGCTGCGAGTTGTGGCGAGTCTTTCCCGGGCACGAAAGTTTTGTTCCAGCGCGCCACCCGAAAATTTATTAGATGGGATTTTTCTACACTCGAGCCGTGGCAATGAGTGGGGAGGTGGGATTTGCTCGACCGAAAAGTTGTGCTGTGTGCATTGTTTCCACCACATCATGTACGTTCTGCTCGTGTGAGAGGCTCTTTTGTATTAAAATACAAGCGAATAGTTAGCACATTCCCGTACACGCCGCCCATGGCACTGGTGTGGGCACCGAAAGGAGAAGAATAATTCATACCGTACACTAAATTAAGCAGCTTTCAGGTCCCGCAAGTTGTTTGCGCCGAAGCTGGAGAAAGTTTTACTAACCTCCCCGTCATTTCGTCCTGGTTGGAGAAGAAAGGAGGGAACACGGATCGAATCGATCCTACACTTCATGTATGGGAATCCTCTTAATGGGAGCTTATCATGTAAAACAGAAAGTAGTTGCTTTTATTTTCCTTGCCACGGCGTGTGGTGCTGCTTAGGGTTGGAGGGAAACTCTTTCCGAGTGCGCACCACGTACACTACAGTGATTTGCATTTGTTTAACAGTGCTTGCAGAATTTCGCATACGTAGGAGTTGAATGGAGGACTGCCTGAATGATTCTGATCATGAGGTCAATTTAACTGATCCACTCTCTGGATTGTTTAGTGAAGTGCCTAGGAATGACTAATTGTATAATATTTATCAAACTGGCGAATAAAATGTTTTAGCGCTATTAAAAAAACGACCCATTGCATACGTTTAGGCGTAAACTAGCATCATTCGCTTTTATTGAATTTCGACGTAAACTAACTTTCTATGACGCCTGAAAACTTTTGTTTACAAATATCGCACGGCTGCCAGGATAATATTCTTAAGAAAAAAACCTTTAAACACAAAATCATGCTAGTGACTAAGCGACTTCTTCTTTTCCCCCCCCCCCGGCGCCCCCCCCCCCCCCCCTATTTCAATGGATGAGAAATGTAAAGAAAAACTTGACTCCCTGACCGTGTCTCGCTGGCTTGATCACTTGTTCATATTTGTTTTCTTCTTCACGTGCACGGCTTTCCACCGAGTCTGGGACACACCGAGTTGGGCCACTGCGCACGGCCATCATTCAAGCCGAGGAGCCGTGGCGCACATCAGCAGTCGTCGTGCCGTCATAAATATTAAAGTCTCTCTGGCCCGGCGGTTCGCCCGGCTTCTTTTGTTTGGCTGCTGCGTCGCATCGCATCGGACATTCGGATTCGTTTAAAAAAGAAACGGATCATGCACGGGCTCGTTTACGCGACGTTTGCTCAATGCATTCCCGCCCAGCGGTCCCGCTCGCGCGAACGCTGACATCAACCCACACAACCGGAGCCCGACTTCGGGGCCAGCCCGAGCGACATACGGACGGGAGTCCGGCACATTTGCGCCCGGAGGAACCGGGCGTCTGTGCAGCGGAATGATTAAATTCCCAAAGGGTGAACACGCTAAACCGTGCCGTCATTGCCGTGCCTCGCAGACCTTTTCGTGACGAGGGGCATTCCGGAGGTGGATAGGGTTCGGGGAAGGGGGGCGAAAAAGCATCCATCCACCCGCAAACTGACACCGGCACCGGAGAAGTGGACACTGTCACACTCGGCGTACGAGTTTTGCTTCGTATCATCATGTCGTACTGGCTGGCTGTTTGACATCGCGCCGCGGCCATGCTGCAGCTGTCATGTAGCCGTGGCTCGAACGTATCCGCATCCCGAGGCCCAATCGTCACCGTAATGGAAATTGATTTTACCGAGTTTCCTCGTTTTCTCGCCGAGGATGTCTTGCCGGACTGACCAGCCAGATGCACGCCTTACGTGGTGCGTTGGTTTGAGATTGCTTTCAATTAAAGAGCTAATTGAACTTTGATTTAAGATTCGGAGGTTCGACATTCTCGCAACGCGACACTTCCTTTTCACCATCGAATCGAGGAAGACCATCAATTACGTTTTTCAATCAACACTCCAACCCACCACGGCCGCTCGTAAGGGTTTAATCAGCCGTTAAATGGTGCCCTCGCACGCTGATCTAAATTATACGAAATGACAAACGAATAAATAATTGAATAACGTGCCCCGTGCGTGGCTGTTTTCGTTTGACTTGTCCTGGGCTGCTGGACCCCGAGTTCATCAAAGTAAACAATGCTTTGTTCCGCCCGAAAGTATGCAATTTGTTGCTGATCTGCTCGCTCCCGGTTGGGCGAAATGGACTCCGCTCCGCGCTAAAACTGTCAAATTATATCCAATTATTGCCAAATGCAAACTCGCGCGCGACTGCGTGATAATAAATCAGAAACAGCTCTAGCCCCTCTACTGCCTGTTGCCGAGAGCGGCCCGGGCGCAGCGAGGGACGGGAATCATTTTGTGCCATTTTAGGATGCAGCTGGAGCTAATTTCCACTCCACAGTGCCGGGGGAGGGCGAGGCGCGATGCGGCGGTGGATCCGGTGGCCTGCACAAACAAACACCCTGTGCGAATTTTATGTCCATTCAGGCATGAACCGATGGGACCGGTGCGTGTTCCGGCATGTGCCTTGGAGTGGTTGTGGAAGTGTAGGTTTAATAAAATATAAACTAATTTATAGCCGTCCCTCGGATGGGGAGTCGGTCGGTTCGGGTGGACATGATGTCGGTGTCCTTTTCGTACTTCCCGGGCAAACCACGCAATCAGCGCGGCGTACACGTGCGTGTACACTCAAATCAACAAAGTGCCGAGGTAAGGCGAACACACACTCACAAACACACTGTAACGCGTTTACACAGTCCGTCCGTCGCTGCTGAACTGTTTGATTAGGCTCTCATTTAGCTTTAGCGTGCGGCGGCCACAAGGTCCATCCTTCCTTTCGGCGTGGCACGGAACGGGTGACAGAAAGCAAACATTATCACTTGGGTTCGGGATTTGAATTGATTGCATTCCGTTGCGTTTGGCGGTCGGTCGGTTGATGGAAGGCCCGCTGATGAATGATGCCTGTAAGGAGGGTCTCGAAGGATGTCCCGCCACCGACGAGATGGTGGGAAGGAAAGGTCGGTTTGATTGATATGCTTAGCGCGTCCCGTCATGGTGGGCTCGCGAAGATGTTTGCCATCGTTCGCATAAATTATCGACTTCGGTCTTAAAGGAAGTCGGATGGCGATTGGGCAGACGTACGTACGGAGGTCGTTTGATAAGTTTAGACAAATTGGTAGCATTGCTAGAAGATGGATGTGCTTCTTATCCATAGAAACATGTTTTTACATTCAAAATGGTTGCATAGGTTGCATTCTGATTTCATTAAAAAAAATCTAAAGTAGAACGTTATGAAAAAACATAACCTAGCGTTTGCGTCTTGGATACGCCTAAAAGTATGCAATGTGTTCCACAGTATGGGAGTTTTGAAATATTTCAAATGTCGTTTGGTTTTTGTCTCGTTTGTTTTCTAGCCCCAAACCCACCATTAAAGGACATTCGCCTTTAATTTCTTACGAGCACTGATTTCTTCGCTCGCTTTCGCTAGAATCCAGGCGATTTCTTATTCAACTGTAAGAGGTCCCACGACCAACTCAATCTTCCGAGACCACCCCAAAGAGAGAAACATCAGTCACTCTTCCTCGCACTCGCCCATACATAATTTACTTCCACCAAATTCTCACACCGAAACGATTAATCACTCTGAGGCCTCCTGGAGGGTTTCGCCCGAGAACTTTGGCACAATTCACAAAGTTGGGAAATGGAAATGATGGAAGTGAGAAGGAAAGGGCACGGTGAAGGAAGCACACACAACAAAAAAAACCCACCCCAACTCGATCCCTTTGCTTCGTCCACTCGAAAAAGTTTACCTCTTTGGCCGAAGAGGCTTCCCTGTCGAGGCTGTTCCGCAGGCCAGGCAAGGGAAACCGGAACCGGTCCCAGGGTGGTATAATTTCAATTCAATTTCCGCTTTCTCACCGAGCGTCGCACTGCCACCGGGGCGTCCTGGGTATCGGAACAGGGGTGAGACGCCGGTGCGACGCCGGCAAAACCCCAACTGTCAACCGTTTTACATTAATGAAATCATCAATTTCACGCATACCTTTCGGGCGTGCCATTCGTCGCCCCCCCGGCGGGCTGGTCCGTATTTTTCCCATCCCTGCGGTCAGTCAGGACGAGACCGTGCGCCGTCGTGGCCGTAGAGATGAATCTGTTTCTGGGTCACTTTTTCTTTCTTCCGTCGACCTTCGCCTTTTGCCGGTGCGCTTTGGAAACCTTCGCCGGCCGTGAACGCAACGAAGAACATTTCAATTGGTCAACCCGTTTCGTTTGACGCCAGCCAGGCAAATGTTACTCCCGGGAGCCCAGCCTCAACCCGGTTCCTTCGGGCAGCGAGCCCGAAAACAGCTCGCAGTAGGTGTGAGTCGTTGCTACGCTGCTACCGTGGGAGTTCGGATCGGTTGCTTAAGCGACTGCTAACGGCTGGCCGCACTGGGTAGGACGTAATTTTCCGTCTCACGTCACCTCGAAACGCGGTCAAGGTACCTTCGGTTCGGAATCTGTTAGGTTGACCGGAGGTAAAGTCCAGGATCCAGCCACATGACGCAAACGGTATGGTTTTTATCGTCCTCGGCAGTTCGTTCCGTGAGCGGTAGTAGATGCTGCAGTTCACAACCTCGGTTCTTTGTTCCGGATTGCATGGTTCGGGACAATGCGCATCCCATGCATTCGAAAACCTCCGGAGAGTAACGTGAAAAATAGCGCTGACTTTACCTTCCCTCGCTCAGCGTGAATAAGTAATCACGGTCTAGAAAGAAAAATGGTGTCATGATAAAATATTTAGCAGTGCTCCGGATGCATGGAAGACATTTTGACGTTTAGAAGCCTGAAAATCGCTACGCGACACGTGACGTCTGTCAGATCGCATGCTTAACCTCACTTTTTTCGCACTGTAAGTGTAATTTGCAGCTTTTAAAAAGAAAAAAATGAATATTTCCAGCCTCTGTTCTACACTGTGAGAACAATTTATCATTAATCTGATAATTTGCGATGTAAAACATGAGATAACACTCGCCCGCTCCGTGCGATAATTCTAAAACGGTGCTGATTGATTTGGGCCTTTAGTAGGGCGGGAGCGGGCGCGGGCAATCAAATGAGGTGTTTAAAATTAACGATTCCAACTCGCGCGGGCTGTGCGCTTCTCGTCCGGTCCGCGATCGTCCCTTCGAGCGGGGTCGAAATAAATTGTGATTAATGGAAGGTGAAATTTGCAAATTACGGTCCCACACCACCGAGCCCATGCCCATGCGAATGGTAGTAGTGTGAGAACCCCTCTTTCTGCCGGTACCACCATCCATCGTCACCAACACCACCACCAGCACCAGCTCGGTGATAATTAAAGCCATCGGGTTGGAAAATTGAAAAGCATGTTTTTCACCATTTCGCGTAACGCTCGACCGGCGTCGGGCGGAAGCAGCCCAGCCTCACGGTACGGTTTTATTGGTTCGATTTTAATGTCCGTCCGAACCGATTGCCGCAGGCGATAAATTCAATCCGAGCGTCGGGGATATGGGGGGTCACGGCAAGTGTCCACTCTACCCGTGGCTGTGTGTATCGATAGAGCCAAGGGATATCGGCCTCAGGTGCTTGTACTCGAGCTCCACACGAGCGCGCGCTCGCGCGTTCTGGGATAGATTATGCAAACATTTCGCCCCGGCTAACCACGAAAACCTCCCCATGTGTGTGTGTGTGTGTGTGCGGCATTTGCAACCGAGAAGGGGCCTCCAGCCCGAGGCCATGAAGCTCATTAAAAACAGCTCGTACACTCTCTTGCAGTCCCCAAAACCGCCCCGGAGCAGGGTAATCATGGTCGAAGCAAAACCTCAACAAACGCGCCCTAGCTAGCATCGCTAAGTGCAGTTTCTGGTGCAGCGTGTTTTTTTTTCTCTTTGCTACCCCACTCGGCTTCCATTATGCGAAAGTGTTATGGTGTAAGTTTTTATGGGGAAGCTTTTCATCCTTTGATGCTGGACGTGGTTTTTGACCTTCGTGGCTAGTGGTTCCATTTTTTGTTTCTTCTTCTGGCACTTCCACCTGGTTCATTATCTGCCATCATATGCTGTTTACTTCAGCCGTGGCCCGCACACAATACGGGAAACTTTTAATGCAACCCACACCACCGAAGCAAAGGTGTGCTGGCAGGCTTCCACTATCTCACACGAACAGAAGGAACAAAAAAAAAACACACACGAGTGTGGTGAAATTTCCGGTCAATTCTAACGCGCCCCCGGCAGCACCGCCGTTCGCGGATGAAATAATTTTCGATCTAATTAAATTAATTATGCATGTGCGCGAGGAATGAGACACCTCCGTCGCCGGCCGGAAGCGGGACCAGCTCGTCCTTTTTCCGGTCGGACTGCACACGAGCCAATCATCTTCTCATCGCGCACCGAACGGCAGGCGCTTTTTTGGCAGCCGGGTGCTTCGGTGCGTGATTAGCACACCAGTGTGCCGGCTGCTGTCGCGAGTGTGCCAATTTTCTCCTGCTAGCTAGCGAGCGAGCGAGCCTTGGGCAGCGTTTGGCGAGGATGATTGGATCGGAGTGGAAAATTGGTGGTTTCCTGTTCAGCTGTACGAGCGTTGTTGATGAGGACACTTTTGGGGTGTGTTTTGTGATGATGAATGGTTTCCCGATGGAGTTTCGAGGGAACTTCGCTGCGATCTTGAAGGACAGACACAGGATAATTGTTCCGGCAGCTCAAAATTAACGTGTGACTCAGTCGATGGTTGAACTTAGACTCCCAAAATTTATTTTATCTCTAGCTTATGGTGGTAGCAGTTAGCAATTCGAACAATTGCATTGCCTAACTTTAGGCGCAAACAATAATATACAAGAAACCTACAAAACGAGCTGCTTTTAAGCTGACAAATAATATGTTAATTATGGCTCTTCTTATTAGCAATTGTGGATAAGAGGATTACACAATTTCTTGGATTACGTTTCCGGGTTTGCTAAAAGGAATTCCTACTCTCACACCATTTATAAGGTAAATAAAACATCACGGTTTTAAAGCTTCTGACCTGAAAAACCTAGCCTAAGGATTTGAACACACGTCGCTAAAAAATGACTTCAATTCAGCATACGCTCCTCAGCAAACACAACACCATCAATATGGAACCGTCGGGTCCTCAGTTCCCCACGGGTGTAGTTCTTGCACTCCTTCAAATCGTGGCAAATTTGTAGCCGTGACTGTAAATAAGCTTATTTTATTGGTGGAACACACAAACGCCGGCAAACAAAGACGTTGCGTCTGGCGATAAAAACACACACAAACACACAGCCACAGCTAATTCCACCCTTATCATTTTAATCGAGCTCAGAAAAGTCGAAAAAACGCGAACGAAAATTAGCTATTTGTTAAAGTATTTTATTCCCCACCGCCTGAGATTGCACGTGATAGTGCTGCTTCCTACGCGCTTTTTGCCAGCGGAGAATGCACCGTAGACCGTACCGGCGGCTGGTCCAGCTGGTCGTGACGGTGATCATCTCCTGCCGCTGCTGCGTCCGCCTGAATTACCATTTAAAACGACGACGCTGGCGCCGGCGAGCAAAATCTTGCGGGAATTATCTCGGTGCGCGGGTGCGTTGTGCTTTCCCTCTTCCTGCTCACCTCTGGTGGGTAAGTGAAATCCGGTTTTCGGTGGGTATGTACTTTCCCAGCGCGGCAAGAATCTCGACGACACTCGTAATGATAGCAACCGACTTCGGGCGAGGCGAGACTCCCGGTGGAAGTCGTCTCGTTCTTCTTATATCGCCTGCAGAATGCAGCACGGGTACGAGAGTGTGTGAGCGTGTTGATAGCGTCTAATTTTCCCGTAAACTGTACTATTTTTCAACCGGCTGCGAATGCTGGCGAATAGTTAATGTTCTCGGACAAGGGGGATGTGGTGGGTTTTCGCCTGTTTCCTGCACACCAGTTCCACAAATTAACAAAACAGATGGGTAATGGTGATGGACGTAAATGGTTTCCGACAGTGATATGCTTTTTTTGTGCAACGTTGAACGATTGAAACAGACAAATAGGGTTACGTTGTGAGCTTTTTTCAATTTTCCTTGGAAATATTCGTCAATATGGCTTAATGAAGTATACATTCAACACGACAAACGATTTATTTGTCAAATGTCGATGTAATGCAAATTGCCTAGTTTTAGGCGCAAATCGATCCACTTTTGCTGTTTCATTCCAAATGTATTCAATTACAGTAGTTAAAGCGTCTGAGTTGTTGAGGACTATTGCACCTTTTAGATGAGGGACAGGGTTGCGGCGGGCGGAACGGAATGCCAATAGGATTTGAAAGGATCGAAGTGCGGGGAGGACACGGAATTCTTTAAGACTTCCACTAACTGACAGATGACGCAAGTGTCAGAATATACCGCTGCGCTCCTTCGTCGGTTCGCTCGAGTGGCTTCGACTGCTTCGAGTCCCTTTCATGCCCCGGCGAAGAAGTAAATCTGGCGCACCTTTTGGGAGGTGGAGCTGGCGGTGGCCCGTCGCGTCGAAAGATAAGGCGAACGTGTGTGGGTGCCGTTCCGGAGTGGGGGGAAAATTATGTGCACACATATTGTACGGCCCCAGTCGCCCCGGTGCCAAATACTTACGTGCCAGCGATGGTCGAAAGCGTATCGCTTTTCGAAAGCTCTCCACAGCCTCGTTGTAATCTTGCTGGTTTTGGAGCAAGATTCCTCTGCGAAGGGAAGAGAAAGAAAACGGAAGAAGATGTTGTGGTTAGCTTGTGAGTTTTTTTCCTCGTGAGAAAGACTTATAGTAGTTACAGATTGAATGTGGTGGGATTTATACAGGTGTAAAGATAAACCAGAAAACAGTCAATGAGTGTGGCAATGTATCTATTCTCTTCCAAAATACTTTCGCCTACTAATTGAATTTGCGAGAAACACAATTCTCTTTTAATTTCGATTAAAAGAAATCTATTTACACCCGGTTCCCTATTTGCACTCCTTCAAATCGTGGCAAATTTGTAGCCGTGACTGTAAATAAGCTTATTTTATTGGTGGAACACACAAACGCCGGCAAACAAAGACGTTGCGTCTGGCGATAAAAACACACACAAACACACAGCCACAGCTAATTCCACCCTTATCATTTTAATCGAGCTCAGAAAAGTCGAAAAAACGCGAATCCTCACGCAGAGAGGAACGGTGATCACAAATTTCCTTCACTTTATGAAACTTCGGACCGGGCGCTGGGACCGGGCCCGGAGGAGTGATGTCCGGGAAGATGTGTTTCGACCTCCGGAAGGCACATACACTTATCCTATAAGTCACACTAATTGACGTGGGTTTTCTCGCTCTCCGGGATCCGGTTAGCTTGCCGTGTGTCGTGTGGCACGACACACACACACATGCGCATAAAGATCGGAATGAAGACACTTTTCGACCGGGCTTCTTTCCGGTTTCCGCCCGCAGCGATGATGGAGCCATCGCTAGTCTGTGTGTGTGTGTGTAGCACACCGTAAAGGACACGCCAGATGGTGCCATCGTTTGTGCCGGGGACGGTCTTATCAACAAACTGCTCCATGGAGTAAGTGAAATCCGGTTTTCGGTGGGTATGTACTTTCCCAGCGCGGCAAGAATCTCGACGACACTCGTAATGATAGCAACCAACTTCGGGCGAGGCGAGACTCCCGGTGGAAGTCGTCTCGTTCTTCTTATAGCGCCTGCAGAATGCAGCACGGGTACGAGAGTGTGTGAGCGTGTTGATAGCGTCTAATTTTCCCGTAAACTGTACTATTTTTCAACCGGCTGCGAATGCTGGCGAATAGTTAATGTTCTCGGACAAGGGGGATGGGGTGGGTTTTCGCCTGTTTCCTGCAGACCAGTTCCACAAATTAACAAAACAGACGGATAATGGTGATGGACGTAAATGGTTTCCGACAGTGATATGCTTTCTTCGTGCAACGTTGAACGATAGAAACAGACAAATAGGTTTACGTTGTGAGCTTTTTTCACTTTTCCTTGGAAATATGCGTCAATATGGCTTAATGAAGTATACATTCAACACGACAAACGATTTATTTGTCAAATGTCGATGTAATGCAAATTGCCTAGTTTTAGGCGCAAATCGATCCACTTTTGCTGTTTCATTCCAAATGTATTCAATTACAGTAGTTAAAGCGTCTGAGTTGTTGAGGACTATTGCACCTTTTAGATGAGGGACAGACATGGTAAATATAAAAAACTAGTTGCCCTTTTCGAACAAACAAATAAGAGGAAAACAGAAACTGTGTTTTAAAACTGTTAATAAAATTGTTTTCTACTCAGTAAAACATAGAAAAACAACGTCCACAGCAACACATTTCAGGAACGAGAAAGAAAAGTTAGTGGCCCAGAAAAAAAAATCACAGAAAAGAAAAACTACCCGGCTATAAAACAAAACAAAGCACATCTGCAAACATTCTATGCAAAGAGTGCACCACCGTTGCGCATTCCACACCATCGGAATCCATTTGCTGCAATGGACTTTTGTGAATGTGTATGTGCTGTGTGTGTGTGTGCGGGGTGTGAGAGGCGAACAAAAAAGAAAAAGAAAAGGAAAAGTTTATTTTAATCAAGGCTTCGCCACAACGCATCCAGGGCGCACCGGGCGAAACCTTCTGCTCCGAAGGAAGTGGTGGAAAAGTGGTTTTGAAAAATATAAATAACTTCACCCTCGGACCACCGGTTCTTGGTTAAAGGGAGAGGCTAGAAGGGAGCGAAAGAAGCAAAGGCAAAAAAGAGAAGAGGAAGGAAAAACTGGACGCTTCAAGGAACACGATTGTACGATAAGAATTAACAGGTTGAGCAAGTGCTGATTCGTGTTTTGCTTCCGTTCGCTTGAGGTTTTTGCTGCTGTTGTTTTGCTACGCCACCTCGCCATGACCTCATGCTTGGGAAGCAGTGTTTTACAAAAAAAAGGTTTCGAGATGCGGTATCGCGAGTGCGTCTAGCCTCCGTACCTACTACGCCCACCAGGATAGATGCAATTAAAAGTTCAAATGCACTCTGGCATGTGCACCCACCGACGCGGGGCCCGTTTTCGAGGCGTTGAAAGCTTAAGTCGATGCATCGGTTCGCTGATTGCAGATTGCAGCCGGGAACGATGTAATCTGCGATAATATTTCCACACCGATGATAATTTAGTGGCTAGCCACACACTCCGCAAGCCTGCTTGTGAAACGTTTTAAACGTTGCAGCCTTTTCAGATCTTTCGTATGTACATTAAATAACTTTTTTGTTATTGCAAACTGTTGAGTCTTTTTGACCTCTTTTCTTCTTATCCTGATGTTAAATTGGTGAATAATATGCGCCGTCATCCAGAGAATCCCACACAGACCACAAAATGAGCTGAAACTGCATGCGAGGTGAAAGTTGTTGACTCGAGAAGTCTGTTAAAAATTAGTAAAAAAGCGACTCTCTTAAGTACTCTCTCGATCACCGGGCCGTGAAGCGTCATTATTTGTGTTTATTATTCAACGGCAGCTCTCTCGAGTACGTGCGCTCAAGCACAGCGTTATTGAAAATTTACATCATCAATAAAACCCGTCGGTATCATCGTTCGTCCGGCGATTTATTAGAGAGAGCGCGAGAGAGATAAAGAATGAGCCAGGCCGTGAATAGACTCAAGTGAGTGGGCTGTTGCGAAGCCGAGTCCTAATCCACTCGAAAGGGGTATCAATTTACTCGCTCGGTCGCTGATGAAAACCGCTTCACGCGCCTCCATCAACTCCACACCGAGCTGCTGTTTACCCTTGAACACCTCGATGCCTGGATGTCAAGGACCTTTCTGCCTCGTTGATGCATCCAGTCCCGGTGAAGAGCACTGCGTCATTAATTTCGAAATTACACCCAAACACGGTGTGAGACGATGAATGGCGCTATTTTTTGTTTGTTTATCCACCACTGCTCTTAAGTATCCTTTTGCTTCCTGGCGGCTTTTTGTCGCACACGCTGCCACGTAAGTGCCATCAGCGCTGCTGCACCTCGCCCGGGAGCTCGCCGTCACTTTTCGCAACGCAATTCATCGCCCGGTGAAGTGGTTCGAATTCCAGCGAATGGCTTAAGTTCCGGTTCGAGTGTCCTATATCTCGATCGATCAACGAGCGTTTGCAGGACATTCTTCACGAGAGCGAGGTCGGCGCGGATGTCATTTGCATGTGCGAGTGTGTGTGTTTGTGTGGCTTAAATGCTTGAACTCAAGGAGGTGTCACCGGGCAAACCAGGAACACACCACGAGACAGCACATCGTTCATTTTCACACGCCCGTATCGGTGTGATCGGCTTTGGAAGGTGGCACCAAACACGCGCGCATACCAACGGCACAATGCGGAGGTTTGAAATTCGATGAATATGCATTATTAATCAAACAGAACCTATTGACAAACGCGCGAGTAAGCAGCATCGGAGGGTACGAGCGACCGATAAAACGACTGCAGATGACATCTCGTTGAGATATGTCAGGACGCGGGTCCTTCAACCCGTTTTGTGGACACTAATGTACGGGTGGGATAGGTTATTGATATGATGAAGCAATTTCCTCTTGTTCATTGGATTGAGAAGTGAAAAAAGGGGTCAGTTTCAATGGAATACATTACAAAAATAATGTTTTATAAAAGATGTGAAAATTGCAGCCGTTTAGGCGCAAGCGTGTAGAACAGCCCTAAAGTATGCAATCCGCAATGCACCCGAGTCGTGCAATAATCATAGTAGGAATCCAAAGAGGCCGCTCAGTAAGTGAAGATTTAATGCTTTTGGACAGTTTGAAAAAATCCCCAAAATAAACCTGCTGGGAATGTTTTACACTTCAAGTTCTCCTTTTAAAGTTCTCCAGCCCATCGCTTTAATACGCTTTAAAGGTAAGCCATATGAAACATAATAAAACCTCAAGACCGGAAGTCAACACGCCCTCATGTTCGGTGACTTCGGGAGTGATATTTTGCTGGAAAATTCGGATTTATTTTTGTTCGCAGCAGATTTATCAGTCAAACTAGCGTGCGACGCGTGTGTCCTTTAAAACGTACCGGCATCGGCATACGATGGACACGGACGCCATTTGCGAATATTTTACGACTGTTCAATTTCATGCCCAAAAGATCTCGCTTGTGTCACGCTTCGTGTCACCATTCCCTTTCTCGGATGGATGGAAGATGACGCACTCAGGGGGGGCTGGAACGGGAGAGTGGGCTCAGAAACATTCTTATAAATTCATAATTTTATGCTTTTTTGGCTCGTTTTGTTTCCCGTCCCCAAACGAAAAAAGAAGTGCGAGCGGAGCATTCGTACCGGAGCGGTGCGGGGTTTATGATTCGGTCAGAGACACGACACCCAACAAGCCAACCAACACGACACATTTTCCGTTTGCACGTGGGGCGAACGATGCCGGGGCTGGGTGAGGCGGAAGCACGAGGGATGAGTAATTTATTATGCCACACATGAATATTTACTCAGAACGAAACGAATCCGTCACGATGTTTACCACCAGCCATGCTTCTCCCGGTGGCAGTGCGAGCTTTTCCATCCCAAAAGCAAGCCTGCCATCTCTTCCCGGCACATGTGTGGATAAATCTGCTATCATTTTCTCGTCAGTCCGGCTCGATTAGCCACCCGGCTGGTGCTGGAAATTGCTGCAGCATCAGCAGCAGCAGTACCAGCACTCGAAAAACAAACCGGAGGAAAAATCCTCCTCTTTACCAGACAAATGACGTTTGATGGACATATTCATACGAGCAGCGGCAGGCGGTCCCGCCGTTCGGCAACGTTGTTGCATGGGTTTTATTCTTGCCGTGTGGCGGCGGTTGTTCTTGCTCCCAGTGGCCGCACCGATCATACGGTACCGAGATTTGAGCCTTCCCGTTCCGAGGACGATCGGAGGGCTTTTGGACGGGCTGTCTCATCCGGTGCGGCTGATTCTGACTTGTTGGTTGTACCGAGAATTAAACGTGCCGCTGCTGATGCTGCTTCTCCATTTGCACCCGACACGTTCGAGGGCGAAAGGAAAGTTTTTGCCGTGCCGTACGGCGCACGTACCACGGGCGCAGCGAGCGAGACGCAAACTTTAATGAGTTTTAATAATGAATACGAATTTTCCTACCAGCCAATGTAGGAACGTCACCCGTGGTTTTGGGTGGGGTGATGGTTGTTGTTATGTTTTGCTTTTGTTGAAGAGATTTATCTTCCGAGGAGAGATAATTTTCGGTTGGCAGATAGCGTAAACCAACAGAAGCGTCTGTTTGACAGCTGCTGGTTCTGATCTCTGACAGCTAGTGTTCAAACGTCATATAAGCGGACTGTTTACAGATATGAGTTGAATGCTGCACAATCTGACGTATAGCTTAGTGATGAATTGGGATAGTTTGTAATAGTAAAGACATTAGGAAATCAAACCTACTAAAACGGGGGGCAAATTGATTGATTTAAAAAGAAATCATGTTTCACTAAACATCACTAACGATGTATTCATCCTAGCTCAATGAAACTGGCCGTCTGGGAGTAGAGGCGAAAGTATTGCAAACGTTTCAACCACAGCGAGCCGTTTCCAAATCACCTGTACATTAAGGGCATCTCAACAGGAGTGAAAAGTGCGGTAATTGAGCAATTGTAAAAATTGTGTGTACCCCCTGTTACATTGATTTTCCATTTTCGGTGCCGTGCTGGCGGGATCGATCGAAGGGGAAGCGGTTCGTCTTTCGACCCCTCAACCCTACCTGCAGCGGGCTGGGCCGAGCGTGTGTTGGGCCAATTTCCGAAACACCGGGGCCATCTGGAATAATTTAACGATGTCCTACCGGGCAAGCCCGCAGCGGCAAACAAACCGAAGCAGAACCGGTTCCGTTGCCCGCAAGCCATCGTCGTAGTTCCAACTTCCGTACGAGCTCTGCTTCTCACTCATGATTGAGAGCGTAAAACTTTTTCGTGAAACTGCGGGCCCCTCCTGCTGACCCCGAAAACGCCGCCAGGACGTCTGTTTCGATTTTTGGTCGGATCGGTTTTGGGGGGGGGGGGGGGGGGGGGAAATTAGCCCACGGGTGGTGGTGGTGGTTTGTGTGGGGCGGGAATTTGTATACACGATAGAGTGGCCCGCCCCAGCAACCACAGCCTTTGGATGCATTTGTACAAACAGCACACCGGGCGGAGGCTAGCCGGGGCTGAGCTAGCCGGAAGGATAATTGGAGACTCTGGCCTTCCTCTACCGTCGGTACTACTTCGGGGGAGCCGCCAGAAACCAGAAGTAATATCATTAGACAAACAGCTGCAAATCGTGCCCCCGATATCGGAGTGGGTTCTGGGCGCCCGCTGTCTATATGGCCTGCGGAGCGAATACTTTGTGCCGACTCGAAATCGAAGCTCGCACCAGAAACCGGTCGATCCGTTCGAGCCTTGCAATTTCCGGTCTCGGGCCTCGGGCAGGGTGGTGTGTTTTCGCAATTCAGAGGCAAAAGCCGGTGCTGCTGCTGCTGCACCGTTCCACTTAAGAGCTGCATTTGCCAAGTGGCCGGATGTAATTTATTGAGCCGAGCAGGAGAAAGCCGGAGCCGGGCGGGGGCCTTCGCTTCATTTGCCTGTCCAAATAAAATGATTTCGAGAGTTCGGCTGGGTTGAGTGTGGGCAAGAAGTGAGTAGATTTAATGAAAACTTGGTACACACCCACCGAACCGCATGGTATCGTGTGCTGCCAAATCTTTTTAGCTGAATCTGATGACGAGCTCGCCGTACGCAATTGGGCATGGTCCCAGATGTAAGCAAAGCCCGGATTTTGCCGGCAGTCATGTTTGCTGGGTTAATTTTCGGTTGGCAAGCGTCGGTTGGTTGGTTGGGTTGGGAAGCTGGCACAGGTATTTTGTCTGTGTGTAAACACAATTAACTGTTGAAACATTCCCCGCTGATGGAATCTTTGATGGATCTTATTGGAGATGTTCGACACGAGCTTCTATTTCGCATCTCAAGATGTTATGCTACATCGATTCCCCGGATACGCATTACACCGTTTCTCGAACACATGTTTCCCATTTTCGATGTACACCACCACCACCGAGTGTACGCCAAACAGGCGATCGAAATTTGAATAAATAAAAATCACTTTTTATCCCACGCAACGGGCGCCCTCGCCAGACTTCACAACACTAAAGAGCACGTGGCGCCCAAAGTGCCGCCCGCCGGGGCGAAGGAAATTTCGAAACACCACCCGAAGAACGTGGAGTTTGCGACGTAAAAAAAGTATGCTGCACCCGCACGTTGGGCCATTTAAAAGTGCCATTACTATCAGAGTAATCCGGGCGGCCCAGGAGTGTTCCACGGCACGGCTGCAAGTACACTGCCGGCTTTTTCTTTGGCGGAAAGGGGAACCGGTCGGACGTTGCGTTTGAGCCATTTTTCACCAAAGCACCACCACCACATCCACAAAGGACACTGGCCCAGAAGCGACCAACAAAAAAAGCGGGCAGTGAGGATATTTTATGAACATACAAGCACAAATAAAAATAATCCTCGGAACTAGGACACTGGGGCACATGTCCGGTTGGTTTTACTGGCGACCAACCGACCAACCGGGCCGGAAGTAGTCAGCACGTGTGAGAGTGTATGTTTTATACGCAGAAAAGCTACTTTACTTTGCAGGTCGACAAGAAGACAAAACCAAACAAGTACGCTGGAAATACGCTGTTCTGATTTGTTCTGCTGTAGCTGCTATTACTGTACTATTCGTCGGAAGTATATTTGTGTCTACTTCAAATGAATTCTGCCGAAGCTGTTGGGTGTAGTTTTCTGGCGAACCGGGAGGCTCATGAATTTGATTTCCGGAACGTTCCGTGCACATGGGATGCATTTCATGGTATCGATTCTCGGTATTGTACAGTTGGAATCGCATTGCTAGCTTTGGAGTGAATGCAGGGGAGTATACAGTATAATACTCGGAACATAGACAACCATCGAAAGAGGTAGTA
Organism: Anopheles cracens; assembly: GCA_002091845.1. Taxonomy (NCBI): domain Eukaryota; kingdom Metazoa; phylum Arthropoda; class Insecta; order Diptera; family Culicidae; genus Anopheles; species Anopheles cracens. The sequence continues at coordinate 76,175 of KZ070146.1, forward strand.
GATCAAATTGAAACGAATTACAATTAGGCTCGGAATGGAGTTTTTACCATGAAATAGATATTGAAAATGGCCGATGATTTTGAGAATTCATGATGGCGTCGTATTCATTTATTGCTTTCCTACACTCATGGTCACTAATTGTTGACATTACTTCTTATAGGATCAGGTCAAAGTATGCGGATGAATATTTATGAACGAGGTTACCTTTTCCTACATATTGTGGAAACTGAGGAGACCAATATCAGGGTATTCTCGGATTCTTAGTGACTAAAATATCCCCGAACCTTCACCTAATATTCTCAGATCCAGGGTAAAACTTGGAGCCATCCTTATTAGGAACACTTCATCATCAAAACATACACGAAAATGTACTTTTAAAGCCGAAAAAACGGAGCACTCCACTGCCAATGCCATATTCATAGAAATGTTTAAGCCTCACCGGTACAAAGCTCCATAAAGTGAAAGGATTTCATGGTCGGCAGCAAGCACACTCACGGACGAAACAGAACCGAACCTCCTCTCTGCGCCGGATCCTGCCAGCGCGGAAAAGGAAACGAAACCATACACACACACACACACAACCGGCACATAAAGCATCCGCCTCACAAACACAAACCTGCTCCTACTAGCGCCTTTCACATCCCAGCACGAAAGTAATTTATAGTTTTAGAATGTGTTTATTTAATTTGTTCGCATTAATTTTTAATTTTCATTTTGCGAAATCGTTTCCGCAACTATTTTCGGCCTGGCGATCCTCCCCGCCCCGCTCAACCCCCGGGTTCCCGACAAGGCCGACAAGCCGACTGCTGAACAAACAGTACGGGCGTAGCAGCGCCGGGTTTCGCGCGGCCATCGCTTTTCAGCTGGCGCAAACCGGAACTGCACTCTGGCGTTTGGCTGTTCACCCTTTTTTTTGCTGGGTTTATTCTCGGTGCCACTCAATGGACCTACGGTACACCGGATTCGCTCGGTCGGAGAGTATGTTTTATTTTCGTTTCGGATGGAGTTTTATTGCTGGTGCTCTTTCTGCTGGAAGTTTCAGCGCCGTTTGTACAGCCAACTATAGGGTGGAGAGTGATTTTTGTTCGTATCATGAAGAAAGGATGTTTTTTTTTCTGAACACGATTACCTCACTTTTCAGGGAATAACTAATTTCCATGGTTGAAAATAGTTTCAAAAAGATTATAATTCAATTTAAAAACTATAAAGAGATTTATAAGACATTGAATGAACTTTCCTACGACTCTTTCAAATTCTACTCAAATGCTTTACAACAAACCGGGTCAAGAATTTTCCAACATGGAGAAACGAAACTTCTTTTCGCCAAAAACAAAAGATCATCACATTTCTTTCCACCCCACGAGCATGCAGAACATCATCATCATGTTTTGGCAGCGTACAAGTGAGGAAAAAGCACTCAGCACAGCCCGGCCGAGCTTTATTGTGTGCGAGTGCGCTACATTTTTGCCTTCTGGTTCCAACTATTTGGACAAAGGATTCACATTTCCCCCGCAGCGCGCTCCGTTGCGGGGGAATGTGTATTTTCCCTTCCAGATTGTTGTGTTTTTATTCCACGGATTTGTTTTTGCCGTGCGCTGTGGTTGCTGTTTTCCATTTTTTTTAAGTGGACGATGTTGTTTTTTTGTTGCTCCAACCAGCGGTTGCTATGTTGCAATGCTGCAGAGGCGCTCGAGGAGCAGTAGTAGGCCGAGTTCGAGAAAGATAATTCTCATAATGAGCAGCAGCCGTAGTAACGGCAGCAGCAGAGCATAATAGAGCACCGGGGCATGTGGTGTGCTTTTCTTCGCCACATCACACCGGGCTCACGGTGTACCCACCTCAACCCACCCAGCGAGCCGGCTATTGTCGCACGAAGGAAGTAAACATCATTGCCTTTTTCACGCGCGCAAGTTATGCCTTCAAGAGCTTGCGAAAGTGGGAGGCGGTTCGGAGCCGGCGAAGGCGAGAAGGACACATTTTCATACATTTCGCCGGTGGCAACAACGAACGCTAGTTCATAAATAGACCAAATACGGAGCGGTCTCCGCTTTCACCACGCGTGACGCCACGTCGCGTCCCGCGACCGTAGCGAAGAAAAAAGAAAGGAAAAACCGTTCGTCCCAGCGGTTGCTAACGTGCACGGTGGTAAAGTAGTTTGCCAAAGGTCTTTTTGCCGCTCGCCTGTGCTCGCTTTTCCGCCGGGCGGAGATTATTATGCACGTCTGGCGTCTTTTATGTGGGGCGCGCTGTAGAGCGCGCGTAGCAATTGTTGGAAACGCTCGCTTCAAGAGCGAACACGGAAAGAATTCCATAGGTTAATGTCTGGTGCAGATATGGTGGGACCACTTCACGGGACACGAGTGACATATTTAATCACCCCATGTACTCCAGCCGAATCGAACCACCACCGGGGTGTGTGTGTGTGTGTGAGCGTATGTGCAGCAGAGATTGTCTCCTACCCGGTGCTTAGTTTCCAACAGGTTCACAGTTAATTACCTCCAGAGATTCCCATCTACCATGTCATCCACAGCTTTTGTGCGATTCTTCGCTCCTTGCCTCCACATGTGGACGATTCCTAAACTGGAATCAACATCTTGGCCGCAGCATCGTCTCGTTTGGCATTCTGTCAAAACTGTCCAACTCTATTACGACTCTGCTGGACCGGTTGGTTTCGCAGAATTGCGTTCATATTGGACCACTCTCGTCGATGACGGGGATGCGACGGTGGACCTCCGCCACCATCGTCATCATCATCGTCGTTCTCATGGCTCCCGTTGCCACTTGATTGCTTATTATATTTGGCTCTCCCCGGGCGCAAGGTGCGGTCAGTGCGGAGAACTGACTCGAAAAGGAAATCAATTAGGCCAGTTGAACGCCTGTCCAGTTGAATAAGTCGACCATCGACTCTTTGAGACGTTCTTAATGTCCGCTGCACACAGCAGACTTTGGATGTCACTGGTGTCTCCTTCTAATGGAGCTCCGCTTCTAGGACTTGTTGACCAGATGATGAGCTTTTCATAGCCATAGTTGTTAATTAAAAAAAATCAAACGATGGAACGTTCTGTGGAGGAACCTTTCATGCGGCAGCAGAGCACCAATCAACTCCCGAGAATGTAGTCCATACGGCGGAGTTCTGTAGAATTCTTTTCATATCTCATACTCCAGAACACATTCCGACTTTAATGCTTTCAACGCGTTTTTTTTTCCTGGCATCTCTTACTGGCCTCCGAGTGCGTGTAAGATGATCTATTCCGCGGAATAAAAGATACCTCCAAGCGGGGTGTTCCGACGTTGCAAAGACTTCCGCCGCCTATTTATCTTTCGCCGCCTTTCGGGCAAACAAATATATATATTTCCGCTGTGGTTATTTATCTATTGTTTTTTTCTTCTTCTCGTGCTGTTGATGTGGCTTCTTCTCGTTTAGACAAGAGAGACGTACACACACACATACACTTCGGACACGATAAAGCTGTCAACGGTGTTTTGTCCCGCTCAATGTTGACAGCTTCTATTTCAGGGCTGTGCCGTTGGCAAGGCAGGCAGACCCGTTAATGTCCGCCCCTACAAGGATGGATGACAAAAGAGCCTCTCACTCTCACGCCCTGCTTGTGCCCGGACTTAAAGGACGACCGAAACGAATGGTGTTGATAACAATGCAATTAGGGAAATTATCACTCATCGTAAGGAAAAAAAGAGAGAAAAACAGAATCCTCCCATTCTGGCCTTCGGCGACATTAGCAGAAATTACCATTACTTCCATCACAGGTAATGGCGTCGGTGGAAAATTACTTTTCTGGAGCTTTTTTGCGCTTGCAGCGGTTTTGGTTAGCGCTAGATCTAATAAATGAAACTTTTCGCGAGAGAGATAGGAAGTGAATGATATTTTCGAAACAGCACATTCGTTTCTGTGTCATCGTTGTAAATGCCAATTCATGTTATGATAGGGTTTGGTTTATATTTTCATCAATGGCCAAACATGTTTGACACCCAACAAAATCCCACGGAGAATAAGAAATCTGCACATAACGTTTTAATTTGAATCGAAACCATTAACTCTCATTTAAATCACTTCTTAAATCGATTCAATTCTACTCGTATATCGCTACTTTAGATTCACAAAAAGGTCAAGTAACCCTCGTCGAAATGTTTTCACAACCGAACTTCGGTTAACCACTAGAAACCTTGTCCACAAATCGAATTCTTTCGCCTCAACTGGCCCAACAAGCACCAGAGCGAACAAAGCAACCCCATCGGCAGCTGTCAAACTGTGTTACACAACAAAGCAACCTTGGCCTACTTCACTTAGCGCGCGCTCGCTACTGACAGTAGTGCTACGTGTACTTGACCCTTTGCGTCTTCGGTTCAAGGATATTTCTCAAGGCACAATCCCACCAACCTTTCCTATTTTTGCAGTGCCGTGAGGTGGAAAAAAAAATTGCGAAAAGGTGCAGGAACATGTCAAAACAGAGCCATTCGGATGAGGGTTAGGAGGAGCAAAAAAAAAGTGAAAAAACGATCGAACGAACGAGCACCTGTCATCAGAACACGGAACGTGTGACGGAAGCCCATAGTAGGCGGGATGTTAGATTGGCGCGAAAATTTATGCTGATTGAAAAGAGATGAACTTCACGCTCGCCCGGGACCGTGTGTATTTGCCGAACGTAGGTTCTTCTCGTCCCGGCGCTCCATAAATAAGGCTTACCACCTTACGCGCTCCGAACGCCCGACTGTGATAAGGGTACAAGGGGTTCTTGAAATAGGACCGGTTTCGATACGATCAAAATCAATTAAAATGTACGAAACAAATGTTGAAATATTAATCGAGTCCTTTTTGCTACCCAGCTAGCCCGGCCGGAATTTGCCCCGTCGGGTCCTTCCAGGAGGCGAGACGAGATGAGGTCTTTTTTAGTGATTTTTCAAACACATAACTACACCCAGGTGCCCGGGTGGGTGGGCGAACGAAAACTTTCGCTTTCGCCAGCAACCCTTTTTCAGCAACTGGCCGCACCGAAGAACCTTCCGGGCGTCGGGGCCGGGCGGAACGGAACGTGGATCTCGTTTACTTTATGCCGAACCGAGCGCACTTCATTAAATCAACAAATTTACTGCGACTTCATCGCCGCATTTGGCTGACGGTCGGTTGGAGAGGTTAAAGGGCTGCAATGGTTAGTAACCTTTCGGAGAAAATGTTACTCGAAACATCGGGGAGGAGTGTTTGCACCGTTTGGTAGCCATTATTATGATAACCCCCCGTCCATCCAGCGAGCCCGGTTGGTTTCGTGCTGTCCCGCCCGGAGAAGGTCTCCGTTTTCCGGTCGGGTGAGCCCACTTGCGCTGCGCCGTGGAGCCCGAAATCTTGAGAAAACTTTATCAACCAACCTCGAACGCTTCGGGTGTGTTTGGTGCGTGTGCGCTTGTGTGTCTGTGTGTCGCCAAATTTAAAAACAGCAAACGGAACGGAAATTCTTTAGCCACGGGGCGGGTTTTTGCACAGCGCGTGGAAAATAAATATTGACCACAGTGAGTTGTTGCCCGGAGATTGTGTTCTTTGCAAGGAAACGGATCGCCGGGGCGGGCGATGGCTTTGTTATGGTACAGTTGCTTGAGAGGACTGTAGGTTTCGTGGTAGGTTGGGTGAGAGTATCGTTTGCTGGGACAGTAAGTGGTTTACAGAAAAAATTCGCTCAATGTTGCGAAGGCAGAACGCATAATCCATTTTTAACGTTCTTCATTAAAGGAAGATACAATCAATCACATCTTTAATGTCAGTGCATTTTACGTACATGTTTTCTTTTGTATATAAAGCGTTTTTAAGCGTTTGTCAAGCGAATTGCATACCTTAGGGCTGAAATTTACGCAAACATGCAATACGAAAGCTGTGTTTATGCCAAACAAACGTTTTCAAATGCCAATTATGCTGCAAAAAAGCTCACGGTTGCCTCCCGCATGTGTTTATGCACAATATCGAAGGTTTATGAATAATTCAACGCTCAAAAGCAATGGCATCACTATCTGCTCCTCGTTGTTGATGACATTACGTCCACATAACCATGGCTTGCTAATAGAAACAACGAAATCGAATTATGAAAGCTTCTTTCTTCTCGACCGGTTCACCCTCTCCAGCGAACGTCCTCCAAGAGCCCACCAACACAGGCATGCCAACAAGCTGACAAGCTCGATTTAAAATATGTATCTAACATGCCGATATCGATATCTGGATCGAAAAAGCCCATTACTACGCCCATCACCTACCCTACCGGTCGCACCGGCATCCGAACGCCACCAACTATCATCATCCTGAGGTCGGGGAAATTGAATCCATAATGACGTTTACGGGAGAATTGAATTAAATTTATATTAACTAGCTATGCGCATAACGATAACGAATGACAACCCGGGTCAGACGGGAGCCGATAGTTGCTTCGCCGATGTTCTGGCCCTTCGGCTCTTTTTGTCCTGTTGCACGCGGCCTTCCTTGCGAGAAGATGTTATCCTTTCGCTCGTGTTGCCTACAGCGTGCGCAACGCTGACGGTGGAGACAGACAATGGAGAAGATCGTTCAAAAAAGCCCTAAACTTATCGATTGCTCCCATCACGCCGTAGAAAACATCGACACCAGGTATCGAAGTTGACAGGCACCGGGCCTAATTTGAATAGAGCCGATCGAAGTGGGCGGAAGAGTTTGACAGCTGCTCCGTGAGGTTTCCACGGCTCCTGTGGTCGATTGATTCTGTCAAACTTTCCTTTCACGGTTCGACATTTTAGAAGCGAGCTCGCAACGGTGAGGTGGCCCGAATCGTCTTCAATCACGCCACGTCGATTTATGTGCAAGTCGGCAGCACGGAACGAACCACATCACTCAGAAATATTTGGATCGTTAGTTTTTCGTTTTTCGTTCTGTTTGGGAGTCGTAATTCGGGCACGTACCGGGTTTAGTATTCGTTTGACGGCATCGGAAGCATAATTTATTTCCATTTGTCTTCGAAAGTTCACCGCCACCACCACTGAGCCGCCGCCTCGTGGCAGTAATTTCCGTCGCAAATTGATTCTTAATTGTCCGTAAATAGGTCAGCCCCCACCGGCACATTATTTCGCGCCCCCGAGTGCACCGGGCAAAGTTTGCCGAGGGAAAACTCTCCCACCCAGCACGCCCCACCGCGGTCGGCGAAATTTTATGCGAATCACGAATCTTCGACCCGGCTGACGAATTTTCTGGCCCCGGAAAATGAAAAGTGCTTCTTCTGCTAAGTCGGGCGGTGAGGAAAGTGACGCAAGCAATGGCGGTGTAAAATATTCGTCCACACTTTTATTTCCTCATCGACGCGTTCTGTATGCGTGGTCAGTGATTGGGAAACCGGGGCGTTTTATTTATGAACCCGGGCCCCGGATCCGCTTATTATTCTGCACGGAGGTCACGGAGGTTTTTTTCGGTGGCAAATTTATGCACCCTCCCCGAACCCGAGAGTGGTCTTTTTGCATCCGCTGTCAATACTTCACCGCCAGGGGGCGCCGACGGCACGTCCATCGTGGAAGCGCAACAAATTCGGGCTTATTATTCAACAAACAACCGAATCAACCACCGCACCAGAGAATGCAAACAGCCACGGTATCCGAGGATGGCACATCCTCGCCCGGGCGGTGGCTCTCGGCCACTTCCATTTCCGGCCAAAGTGTTGCCTTTCTTTACGGTTTGCCAAACAAACAAAAATCACACCGCTGGGCAATTTTTTCTTGTTGTTTTAGATATTTCCCGGGTTTCGGTGGATTTTCTTTTGATTTCGATCCATCAATATGGTGTCGCTTTGCGGTTCCGTTTCGAAAGATGTGTATCTTTGCGCTCCGTTCAGTGCTGAATCATTTCGCCAATTCTGCAGATTTGTTTGAAATTCTGTTATTTTTGAAGACACAGCAAATTCCGCTCTTCATTTTGGATTCCGTACGCATCCGTAACAGCAGCAGCGTACCAGCAATTGCCTTTTAGAGGAGCTTGTGTCTTGCGTGTACAACGTTTCAAATATGAATTCATTCTTTATCCAACAGCATCTTCTCTGCATATTTCGACTTTCACTACCCAACTGTTGCAAATTGCTCGTCGCCAGTTCCTTCCACCGTTCCAGTCTGCTGGTGCTTGATTCGAAACTCGCGAAGCAACTTCATTAGAATTGCTGATGATTCCAGCACCAGCAGCCGCAGAGACAGCAACCGTCCACGCTCCCCCGCCAATCCCGAAAGACTGCGCGAGCCCATCAAGCATCGCATTATTGGTGAAATTGACTTTAATCAAAATTTATCGACTCTAATTGGTCGCCAGCGCCAGCGACAGTGTGCAGCGGGCTGTCGAAGGAATTTCAATAAACCGGCAGCAACGAACGGCAGAAGCCTCCGAAAGCCCACGGGGACGGAAATTTGAGTTGAAGCGGGTAAAATTTTCCGATTTAGCATTTCCCGGTGATTCAATTTCGCCTCCGCCTCACCCGGGTGGAATGGCATCGTCTTTTTTACGGCATCGCGGGTGCCTGTAACGGCGCACGGGGAGGAATTTTGATTTCTTGTTGGTGACGAATTTTCGCTCAATTTACCGATAATTTCTCTCCGCTCACCGCCAGCTGATGGGCCTAAATTTTTATCAATGCTAATGAGGATGTTGTTGGCGGAGACGAAGGCCGCTTCTGCTGCTGTTGGCGCAGCTGCTGTCATCGGAGATTTGTATCATAGAAATTGAATATTTTTGCAAGTAAATTTTGCACGCGCACCGGGAATAAATTGCGAACGATTGTTTGAATATTCGAGCGAGCTGCTAGCACTGTCCATTTTTTTTGTGGAGCTGAAGAAAAAAGAAAGCTCACGTAATCTAATCACGCTCCAAGAAAACAAGGTATGTTTATCTAATCAAATTCTGTACTAACAACAACGGTTGTGAACGATAGACATGATGCATTGTTCAGAACGAGCTGAGCTTATTCACAAAACAGTAAAAGTGTGTCTGATAAATCAGATAATAATGTTACTGAAGTAGGATAGGATAGTAGGATAGTAATCCAAAAAAGCTAGAAGGGTTTAAAAGGATAACTGATTCAGTCCACCAGCACTCTATTGTTCTTGGGAGATATATCTCAAGTAAGAAATAATTTAAAAAACAGCACAAAAAATGCTATTTCATCCACAGTATCCTCAATTCTTAAACATTTGTCGACATTTTCAGATAGGATTTCAACCGAAAACAGTCGAAACGGATAACAACACATCGACCAATGCAAAAGACTTGCCTTCATTTTGGGGAAATAAACATTAAGGCGTTGAGTAACACACTGCCCCCAAAACAAGTGTGTTCATTCGCATTCGCACAGCCAGCGCACCGCAAACGCGAACAAGTTTTCCCGAACACATAATGAGCCGCCAGAGTGGGTGGGCCGCCGTGGTGGACTACGCTGATGATCCAGTCCAGCCGCTTTGTGGTGTGGTGTGGAGTTCCATCCTGTTTGGCAGGCTGTCAGTGCTAGTAGGAGGTAGTAGGGTTCGGTTGGTTCATGCCGGCACATACACGAGAGAGCATGCTGTCATGGATGAAATTCCTGCGATCCTGTGTGCCTTTTGCGGATTAGGATCATTAGTGTGAGATTATGAATTCCACGGGCGGATCGGATAACATATGTACCATGGGGTGAACGGCGGTGGGAAGCGGATCCGGACAAGCTACAATCCGCCGGTGTAATCGTTACGAATTTATGTTGCTTAATTGAAATCGACTAGAGCGTTCGGGAGCGTGGTGGACAGGATTTGTGCATGTTTTAATCCTGTCGGGTGACTTTTTTAATGACAAAAAAGCTTTAAAAACGTCATTTAACGAGGAATTAAGACGACTATTCGAGATGAGACTGAGAAGAGGTAGACATGATGCATTGTTCAGAACGAGCTGAGCTTATTCACAAAACAGTAAAAGTGTGTCTGATAAATCAGATAATAATGTTACTGAAGTAGGATAGGATAGTAGGATAGTAATCCAAAAAAGCTAGAAGGGTTTAAAAGGATAACTGATTCAGTCCACCAGCACTCTATTGTTCTTGGGAGATATATCTCAAGTAAGAAATAATTTAAAAATTTTTTCTTATTCCTGTACGCTCCACGGCTCTCCGTGTTCCAGCAGGATGTATTCGTTTCCTTCTCGCTTCAGCTCACCACCGCCACCACCATCATACCCCGAGGGGGAAATGAAGCAACTTTGATCAGACATTATTTTCACACCTCGGTTTTCCCAGGTGAGCGGAAGAAGACGACGTGCCTTCGCTGGTGCGCCCTCCGCTGGATCTGTAAGCGAAGCGTTCCATCGAAACGGGCCCGGTCGTGGTGGTGATGGTTACTACTAACGAACTGAGGATATTCGCAGCATAAGCCTGTAAGGAGTTGGGATCGTCGGAATGGGGGGTAAAATTTGTGGGCAATTGGAACTGTCGAAAATTGGAGCGAAAAAGCTTCCGCCTTTATTTTCCTACCACCCGGTAGTGTGATAGTGTGTTTTTTCTTCTCGTTTTTGGTTCAGCTACCATTTGGAAAATCGTTTTCCCGGTGTTACACTAGCCACCGAGGCGTCGGCGATGGCTATCCAGCGTTTCGGGAGCACGGTTGAGGTGTTGTTAAAATATGGAAAATAGGTTGAGACGGTAAGACTTGCCGAATAACTTCGAATTAGAGGAGGTTGCCAGTGAAATAGAAGAAGCAATCAACAGAAATACCATTTGGGCACTATTTTCAGTTTACACGAATGGAACATCCTCACTTCTGGCATGCTTTACAACAGCAGCCCCAATACATTACATCTGCATGTGGATGGGAAGGGGCTGCACACACATGCAAAAACCAACCGAAAAGGACAGTTCCGCCAGTCAGGAATGGATAAATATCTTCATTTCCGGTGTGCCACGTGTCGCGCTGGTCTCGTTCGCTCGTTTGCTCGTTCGTTTCTCGCTGGCTAGGGACATGCCAGAAAAAAAACACCCAAACACGAACGTGATCATTTTCCTCGTACCGGAGCAGAGCGCCAACAGGAAGGATTTTCGGTTTGCTAAAGTGAGTTCACAATTTCCGTGCAGGGCAAAAAATGTGTGTCCGTGCAGATTGCAATTCTCAGGAAGGCGCTCCTAACTCTGCTGTGGACCGCTGTGGACCAAGTTCTTTCTGAAGATAGGGAAGGGAAAAAAAAACACCCAAACACGAACGTGATCATTTTCCTCGTACCGGAGCAGAGCGCCAACAGGAAGGATTTTCGGTTTGCTAAAGTGAGTTCACAATTTCCGTGCAGGGCAAAAAATGTGTGTCCGTGCAGATTGCAATTCTCAGGAAGGCGCTCCTAACTCTGCTGTGGACCGCTGTGGACCAAGTTCTTTCTGAAGATAGGGAAGGGAGATCCGGAGCTACCTGGTGAAACGAAGTTGTGAAAGAGATCCAATAAACGGTCTACTGGACTACGAACGGCAGGCAGGACCGATCGAGTTGCCTACTCCGTTTTATTTCCAGTACACACGATCCAATCCCAGATAGCAGAGGGAGAAAGCGAATCCACGTACGTACCCGAGCATGCTTTATCGCGGTAGTTCTCCGGAGCCGATTACACAGCCTCACGGGCAATTGGTGTCGAGTAATTCATTCCAACAGAACGGACGGTCCACGTGCCGACCATACACACACACAGACACACACGCCGCACCTCGTAAATGATTTTGATTTAGATAATTTGTACCTTTAATCAATTTACCTCTCGCAAAACCACTAATGAGTGGCCAACCCTGGAGGAAGACAACCCAGCCCGGCTCCGGCTCCGGGCGGCGGGTGTTTATTAATAATCGATCGCAAAATGACGCCGTTTTCGTGGTAGGAACATGTGCGAGTGCGTGGAAGCGCCGTGGATTATGTCGAGAAAGTAGGTGATTATGTTCTAATGAATGGCCGCCAGAGTGGGTGGGCCGCCGTGGTGGACTACGCTGATGATCCAGTCCAGCCGCTTTGTGGTGTGGTGTGGAGTTCCATCCTGTTTGGCAGGCTGTCAGTGCTAGTAGGAGGTAGTAGGGTTCGGTTGGTTCATGCCGGCACATACACTTTTCACACCTCGGTTTTCCCAGGTGAGCGGAAGAAGACGACGTGCCTTCGCTGGTGCGCCCTCCGCTGGATCTGTAAGCGAAGCGTTCCATCGAAACGGGCCCGGTCGTGGTGGTGATGGTTACTACTAACGAACTGAGGATATTCGCAGCATAAGCCTGTAAGGAGTTGGGATCGTCGGAATGGGGGGTAAAATTTGTGGGCAATTGGAACTGTCGAAAATTGGAGCGAAAAAGCTTCCGCCTTTATTTTCCTACCACCCGGTAGTGTGATAGTGTGTTTTTTCTTCTCGTTTTTGGTTCAGCTACCATTTGGAAAATCGTTTTAATTCTTTATATTTCAATACATGAGTGTGATCCGGATCGGTCTTTTTGGCCATCGCTACCTTTTGTCAAGCAGATCTTCGTATCTATTAGTAACAGCTATCTTCCAATTTTTTACACAATCACTAGTCATGCTTCTCTTAAATTCTTATGTTAATCAAGTTTTCCTTCACCAACGATGGACCTACAGCTACTTAAAAACCCTGCTCACAGACGCTTCCGAAGCAGTCCAAGAGATATAAATCCACTCATCCCGTCGGACGAACTTTGAAAAGTGTGTCTCATAGTTCGATTATGGTTTCCCGGGTTGGTTGTATTGCTCTTCCTGGAAAGCGATGAATATCCCGGTCGGAAAAGGGATCCATTCCGTGCACGGTGTGGAAAGGTACGGATTAAAACTATTTCACACACCATCATGGAAGTCCCGTACCGTGATACGGAACGAAATAAAAACACTTTCACATACATTTAACCCCAACAACGACTGCGTTCGTAGCACGGAAGGTTTCCCCTCTAGCCACACGCAAGACACCGAGGGTTTTCAGTGGCAACACTTCCACAGAGTGAAAGGACATATTTTGGGGTTTCATTTACGGGACTCATCCTTCTCGGAATACAGTCGTCGTCGTCGTCATCGTCGAAAAAAAGTGCAGGGTCCACTCGGAAAGGTGTAGAAACCACATCGATGAAAAATTACACCAGCTACCCACCTAAACCGTCCGAACCGACGGTTTGGAAATGGTAGCAACAGCAAGCCTGAACAAAAAAACGAAATAAATTCTCCGATATGTTTACAGGCCTCGGTCGGTCGGCCTACTACCGTCGCTAGTAGGAATAACTTTTGCCATCGCCCCGGGGCGGCACATCCTTTGGTCCGGGCGGTGCGAACGAAAGTGCGCTGCCGCCTTCCTTCCACGTCATGATAGGGCTAATCGAGCAAAAAGTGGTTGGATGCGGTCAGTACCATTACCGGTGCTGCGGTGCGCGCTGGTAGGATTTTCCGTTTTCTGATTACCTGATCACCTGCCTGTATGTGTGTGTGTGTGTGGGACTTTTTTCTTATTCCTGTACGCTCCACGGCTCTCCGTGTTCCAGCAGGATGTATTCGTTTCCTTCTCGCTTCAGCTCACCACCGCCACCACCATCATACCCCGAGGGGGAAATGAAGCAACTTTGATCAGACATTATTTTCACACCTCGGTTTTCCCAGGTGAGCGGAAGAAGACGACGTGCCTTCGCTGGTGCGCCCTCCGCTGGATCTGTAAGCGAAGCGTTCCATCGAAACGGGCCCGGTCGTGGTGGTGATGGTTACTACTAACGAACTGAGGATATTCGCAGCATAAGCCTGTAAGGAGTTACGACCAGGGTATGTTTTTCTTTTAGCGGTGTACAGACGGTACAAGTTGGTGGGAATTGGTAACGCTTTCCGGGCATTCCGGGTCACTATCGAGAGAGAAAACTGAGAGGGTTAAAATGGAATATTGACGGAACAGTTTAGCCACTTCTTTGGATTCTTTATATTTCAATACATGAGTGTGATCCGGATCGGTCTTTTTGGCCATCGCTACCTTTTGTCAAGCAGATCTTCGTATGCAAAAGACAACAGCAAAAAAACGACACGCCACTCCTGAAATTAGCTTCATAAAAGTTTAACCACTATCGCTGCGCAGCACGCACAGGCCCCAAACTATCGCCGGATATTATCAAAATGCTCGCCGCGGAGATACCAAATCGGGGTAGAAAGCTCAATCTCACCTCACTCACGGAAGCGCACGGAGGGTGGGAAAAAATTGCTTCCAACCCAACGCCGGAAAGAAACGACCATCAAAACGATCGGGGCAAAACATTCGGCAGCGTAGCACACGTAGTGGAGAAGGCAAGCCCAAAAAAAAAAGCAGAAAGCCCCGGTAAAGTACGAAAACACGGACCGGCCCGATAACTACCCTCATAAATCATTCCACGACATTCGCTCATAATAATTCCGACAAGTTTATAACCATAAATTATTAACTATACCTCCTTCCCTGCGACGGGCTGCGCCAGGAGCCGGGAGTTTTTGTCCACACGGTTGCTTCTTCGCCCCGTTAAATCCTTTCGATAGCCGGTCAGCGGAGTTTTTATAGTCCCTCCGATAAAACTCACTATATCATTGATAATATACTCTCAACTTTCTCTCTCACTGGTGTGTCGATTTTCATCTTCTAACCTCACACTTTGCTTCCCGTGCGGAGTGTTTCGTTGTATTTTTCTCTTCTCTTTTTTGTCTGTGTCCGAACAACGTCATTGACAGCTCATTGGCTACAGCCTACAGGAGGAGCGCGAACGAGAACGAGAAACAACTGAGCAGATAGTACGGTGGAAAGAAAACAAGAAAAAAGCCGTCTGCAAAACTTTTCCCAAACGAACACGAATGAGATAATTTTTCCGACGACCAGGGTATGTTTTTCTTTTAGCGGTGTACAGACGGTACAAGTTGGTGGGAATTGGTAACGCTTTCCGGGCATTCCGGGCCTACAGATGGCGCTAGTGAGTAATCGTTTCGGACCGATCAAGCGTTCTAGCATGTGAGACGGCTTTTGACGATGGAATGTCGTTGAAAATGGTAATTTAATGGTTAATTTATCGTTTCTGCCTTCTTCTTCTGCAACAAATGTTTCAATAATTGTTCAAACAATTGTCGAGCAATGTTCCAGTACGATCATTACCCTTTTTCGATGACCCTTACACATCAATTATTCCTTCCTATCAAGAACCAATCATCCCTGTTAGAGCGTGGGAAACGAGAAAAGTTTGGCCCATCGCAAACCAATTTTCCCCAAAGCGGTAAGTTCCCGTCCAAATTTCCCACCTTTTCCCGTCAGCCAGCAATATTGATCTCCTTCCTACAGGTTGGCGACGGACGAGAAGCAAAAGACAACAGCAAAAAAACGACACGCCACTCCTGAAATTAGCTTCATAAAAGTTTAACCACTATCGCTGCGCAGCACACCCCCAAAACAAGTGTGTTCATTCGCATTCGCACAGCCAGCGCACCGCAAACGCGAACAAGTTTTCCCGAACACATAATGAGCCACGTCCTACAGCCGGGCACTGCTAATAGAATGATAATCTGTCCACTTACACTGATAATCCCTCACAGGAAAACTAGCGCTAGCACTCGCATACGCGCACCATTCTAATCGCGGCCCTCCCATCCACCGAAAACTTCGTCTCACTTCTGCCGGTTCAAGTTGTTTTCCACGGCTAATCCATACGCAGGCTTCACAGGAATTTCAATTTCCCGGTATGCCGTGCTGTCTGTGGCCATATTTCCAACGGCTCTCTCTCTCTCTCTCACACACACGCACACCTCTCTCCGTTTTCTTCCACCGGGAAATGTGTTTTGATTCCCGAAAACGACCACAGCCGGGGCAAAACGATTTCGATTGTGTGCCTTTTGCGGATTAGGATCATTAGTGTGAGATTATGAATTCCACGGGCGGATCGGATAACATATGTACCATGGGGTGAACGGCGGTGGGAAGCGGATCCGGACAAGCTACAATCCGCCGGTGTAATCGTTACGAATTTATGTTGCTTAATTGAAATCGACTAGAGCGTTCGGGAGCGTGGTGGACAGGATTTGTGCATGTTTTAATCCTGTCGGGTGACTTTTTTAATGACAAAAAAGCTTTAAAAACGTCATTTAACGAGGAATTAAGACGACTATTCGAGATGAGACTGAGAAGAGGTAGACATGATGCATTGTTCAGAACGAGCTGAGCTTATTCACAAAACAGTAAAAGTGTGTCTGATAAATCAGATAATAATGTTACTGAAGTAGGATAGGATAGTAGGATAGTAATCCAAAAAAGCTAGAAGGGTTTAAAAGGATAACTGATTCAGTCCACCAGCACTCTATTGTTCTTGGGAGATATATCTCAAGTAAGAAATAATTTAAAAAACAGCACAAAAAATGCTATTTCATCCACAGTATCCTCAATTCTTAAACATTTGTCGACATTTTCAGATAGGATTTCAACCGAAAACAGTCGAAACGGATAACAACACATCGACCAATGCAAAAGACTTGCCTTCATTTTGGGGAAATAAACATTAAGGCGTTGAGTAACACACTGCCCCCAAAACAAGTGTGTTCATTCGCATTCGCACAGCCAGCGCACCGCAAACGCGAACAAGTTTTCCCGAACACATAATGAGCCACGTCCTACAGCCGGGCACTGCTAATAGAATGATAATCTGTCCACTTACACTGATAATCCCTCACAGGAAAACTAGCGCTAGCACTCGCATACGCGCACCATTCTAAAGAGATCCAATAAACGGTCTACTGGACTACGAACGGCAGGCAGGACCGATCGAGTTGCCTACTCCGTTTTATTTCCAGTACACACGATCCAATCCCAGATAGCAGAGGGAGAAAGCGAATCCACGTACGTACCCGAGCATGCTTTATCGCGGTAGTTCTCCGGAGCCGATTACACAGCCTCACGGGCAATTGGTGTCGAGTAATTCATTCCAACAGAACGGACGGTCCACGTGCCGACCATACACACACACAGACACACACGCCGCACCTCGTAAATGATTTTGATTTAGATAATTTGTACCTTTAATCAATTTACCTCTCGCAAAACCACTAATGAGTGGCCAACCCTGGAGGAAGACAACCCAGCCCGGCTCCGGCTCCGGGCGGCGGGTGTTTATTAATAATCGATCGCAAAATGACGCCGTTTTCGTGGTAGGAACATGTGCGAGTGCGTGGAAGCGCCGTGGATTATGTCGAGAAAGTAGGTGATTATGTTCTAATGAATGGCCGCCAGAGTGGGTGGGCCGCCGTGGTGGACTACGCTGATGATCCAGTCCAGCCGCTTTGTGGTGTTATTTTCCTACCACCCGGTAGTGTGATAGTGTGTTTTTTCTTCTCGTTTTTGGTTCAGCTACCATTTGGAAAATCGTTTTCCCGGTGTTACACTAGCCACCGAGGCGTCGGCGATGGCTATCCAGCGTTTCGGGAGCACGGTTGAGGTGTTGTTAAAATATGGAAAATAGGTTGAGACGGTAAGACTTGCCGAATAACTTCGAATTAGAGGAGGTTGCCAGTGAAATAGAAGAAGCAATCAACAGAAATACCATTTGGGCACTATTTTCAGTTTACACGAATGGAACATCCTCACTTCTGGCATGCTTTACAACAGCAGCCCCAATACATTACATCTGCATGTGGATGGGAAGGGGCTGCACACACATGCAAAAACCAAGTCGAAGACGAATGATTTCCTCGTCGGATTAAATCCCCGTCCCACCGAGTACGAACCGGTGGTAGCTCGGGCGTAGTCCGTGGTGGCACACTTAGGGGACCTTCGTCGGTGCGCGCATGTTTTTTTCTACCACTCCAAGTGCCATTTTGAGCTTCGCATTTTCGAGCTTCGAGTGGATTATAATATTGAAAGTACATTGACTGGAAAAATATGATTGCGAACTACGGCACGTCAGCGTCCGCTGTCGTTTGGTGGGAGCGAGCGAGTCCCGGCGGAGCAGCAGCCAGCCACCAGCAAAGTGACTTTTCGAAAGCGCCTTCAGCAGCTTTGTGATGGCGAGCTTTTTCGTTCTCGCTCACCGTTCCATTCCAAGAACCTGCACCAAACACGCGCACGGGGCACGGGCAAATGGCGCTGCGACAAATTCCTGCATTCAGGTGAGCGCGCGAGCGAAGTAGGGTTATAAAATCCAGGAATGGATATAAATAAACTGGAGCGCTGGAGTGCTGGGAGGCGACTGCGTTTTGTGCCCCGTTTGATAAAGCTTTTCTCACTGCAGCAGTGTGTGCCCTCCACTGCAGTAGGGCGGTGAAATGAAGCGTCACGTGAAGAGCTCTTGGTCCGCACAAATAGGGGCACTTGCGAACCGAAGGATTAAGGGTAGCCGTAACGGTCGGTCACCGATTGGCCTTAGTGTCGGGGCGAGATGATAAAGATCTTTCCGTTTACGAGCAGATTGAGATACATCGAACTAAACCGATATTAGAAGGCAAATCGAGAGCAGAAAAAAGCCGGTTCTGACGTGCGTTTTCTGTAGTAATAAATTCGATCCAAGCGAGCCGTTTTACGCGACGGTTCCGACGCTCTCCCATCATTAACCGTTGCCGGCGGCAACGTCCTAGCGTACAGATGTCACACATCAGCCTGTCGGGCTGTCTGACAGGCGCCCGCTGACGAAGACATAAGCTGTCAAATACATCAGCCGACGCATTGTGTGTCATGGGGTGTATATCCCGCGGTGTATGCGATCCCACCGTAGCCTTCGCACCGAGACCCATTCGAAGTCTGGGGTTGTGTTTTTTGTTCTCCTCCTCCCCCATTGTCCACTAGTGTTGAGATGAAAATCTGGCGACCGGCCTTAGTCTGGACCGCTGACAGCGATGACGATGTTGACGGTCGCGACCGGTTGCGAGCTGAATCGACGGGACACACCGATTCGATGCTCCAATGGACCATGAATGCCGCATCCATCCATCCATCCTCGCCACAAGTGCGAGTGTGCCCATCGCTGTGGCATTTGCGCCCATGCTGTTAATTGATTTTCTCCCCCACGACCCTCACGAAGCCAGAGGTAGTGTCTGTTGCTTCTCCGGGATCGGTTTGAGTGGCTTTAGTTGGCGGTCGGCATCGGATGGCCGTTCGCCACCAGAGCGGACGACCGCACAGAAAGTCCCTCACCATACGGCTCAAGTAACGGGCAAGCCATCTTCGCGCGAGTGAATGGGTTGCGTTCACCCGGGCACTGTGCTGCGGATGTGGATCATCGCACGTTCGGGATGAGAGCAGCAGCAGCGACTGATCCCCATCCGCATTGAACTCTCTCCCACACACACACACAACCCCGGAAGCGCAGTGCATTAAATCACAGAGTGTGCGCGATTGTGAAATAATAATGACTGAAGGTGGTTGCTGGTGGCTGCGGTTGCGCCCGCTCCGGTGTATGGTGCTGTTTTTTTTTGTTTCGCTTCCGTTCTCCTGTTCTGTCACTGAACACAACAGAGCGCCACCCGCGATGGTTTGACGAGACGACACGACGGAAAAATGGGTTTCCGTCACGTCACAACAACGCGTTCGCGTGACGGCAACACGAGATTCTGCTGCGGCACTTCTGAATAACACTGTGCCAGTGCACGTTGTCCATGGCAACCGTGGGCGATATTGACGGGAAAGGAAGAGGTGATTTTCTGCGGAAACAATCGATTCCCCCATCGTCACTGGGAAGTTGGAAAGCAACCATGATGGAAATGTGAGCCAGATCGGGGTTTTAATAGGAAAACCGTCAAATAATTTTCACAATTTCGAGTATAGCTGAACGAGTGGAAAATCGTAGAACCTATCTTGTACCTAACACTCCCGATTTGATTGGGGATTTTCAAAATCTGGTGTCTTTTAGCTTCGGAGGCATTTTTTAACCAGCACCGACAGCCCGCACACGCCACACTTTGCGTGGATTCGCAGCCATTTTCCGCCGTGCCCTTGATTTGAGTGGAAATTTGCGCGAAAGAATAAATCGCGCAATCGTTCTCGGGAAGCTCACAGAAGATGAAAGGACTGAGAGGCGCACGGCACACTCCGATCGATTTAGGGCTTCCAACGGGCAGGCGTTGCTTTCGCGATCCACATGGCAACGGGCTGACGCGTTTCGTTGTGTCTCTTTGCCATCGGAGCACACTGTCGTGTGGGCACAATTATGGAATTTAAGCACCGTTCGGCCCTACACACACCGACACACATCCTCTGACGATTCAATTTAATTTTCTGCCTCATCTTAACGGCCGAAAGCCGGACCCGGCACAGATTGAATTTACTGCTCGCTCAGCCAAGGGGGACACAAATTCTGCAAGTTTACATTGCATTATACACCGACACCGAAGAAGCGCTGGTGCTTAGGCTTATTTATCCCTTCAAACGATCGTTAGTCGTGCGCTTTTTTCTCTCCCCCACAGCAGTCGCCTTCTTCCTCAGATCCATAACATAATGTTATCTGCGCGTTATAAAAAAAAACCCCGGAACCTCCTGTTTACACTCCCTCCATTAAAATCGTCTTTCCGGGCGGACGGAAACTGCCATGACCAGCAGAATGTGATGTCGGGAGGGTGGTAGATGTCGGGCCCGGGATGATTGTAAATTTTTTAAGCCCACACCGACAAGCAGACACACACATACAGCACCGAGGGCTTGGGGCTTCGTCGACGCGGCCGTAAATATGCTCTGTACGCTTGAATCACTTTAAAGTCTCATAAAATGCTTATGTCAATGCGACGGAATGTGGAGCCGTAAGTAAGGCGTGAGCACGAGAGCCAGCACGAGACGGATGTACTGGGTCGCGTTAAATTTTATCGCGTGATGAGCGTGTTCGGCTTTATGTGCGACACTTGAGGCAAGAAAAAATATTCTTTTGAGATAAAACAAAAAAAAAAGCGTTGGTTAAACTCGTTCCCTGGGCTGATGTACGTACCTTTCGGGGGATTGACCGCAATCGCGCTCCGGAACAGGCTTTCCTCGTCCGCCCAGTCACGATTTCGGCGCACCGTTTTTGCACTGTACGCGACCAACAGCAGCCCAACGCACGCCAGGACAAGCTGTCGTCGCCGGGGGCCGAAGGCTTTAGCACTGTTGCGATGGGAGCGACCACTACAGCAGCCCAACGCACGCCAGGACAAGCTGTCGTCGCCGGGGGCCGAAGGCTTTAGCACTGTTGCGATGGGAGCGACCACTCCGACCACCGCCACTAACGACACTCGCACTGGCAGACGGAACGACTCCGGTGCTGCGGAACTTGCCATACCGGCCACTGGCAACACTGCCACCGTTGCCATTATCACCCACGAGACCACTCACGCCCCCCGCACTGACACACTCACTGGCCCTCGTCGGCGGGGCCACCAGGGCGGTACACTTGCGCACGATCGACCTAACCCAACTTTTAGCACCGGCTGGCCGGCGATGGCCATGGCACCGTGATGGTGGTGGTGGCGTCGGTGAGGATGGCAGTTTCCCGCTGCCGCCACTGTTCGTTGCCGAGGAGCCACTGGACGCCGGGTTGCCACGGGCAACACCGGCACCATCAATCAGTGCGCTCACACCGAGCCCGATCAGCAGGCAGTAGCCGACGCTCGGCAAATACAGGATGCGCTCGGCCACGACGAAGCCCACGTAGAACAGGAGGTTGCTGGCGGGCAGGAAGGGTAGGGTGAGCAGCGCGACACACATCAGCAGCGCGGCCGCCGGAGAGTTGTGCAGCGAGCACCCGTGCACACTGCCACCGTCGTCCGCGGACGTATCCGGACTGTCACCCCGCACGGACGACGCGCACGAGCTCGACGTGGATGACGAGGAGGACGCTGAGGATGAGGTGTAGGAAGAGGAAGAGGAAGCGGAGGACAGGGATAGGGCGGCGACGAACGGGAACGGATGCTGCTCCACCACCGGCTGCGGCTTATCGCCGAGCGGCCAGTGACAGGCGTACTTCTTCCCCACGGTCGTTCCTTGGAAGCTCTG
>KZ070146.1:111940-129788 GCA_002091845.1 Anopheles cracens
CGAGCAGCCAGCAAAGGCAACGTTCAGTCCAACTTCTTCCAGTGTACCATCAGCAAATGAACTGAAGTTTGGTCAAAATAGTTTGAGAGGACCTGAGGTAAACAACGCGATTTACCACGAGTATCACCAGCAGGTACTGTATGATACCTACGGGAATAAGTTTGTACCGAAAGATGCCTATCAAGCGGTACCACCGAATTATCCTGTGTATAATCCTTACTTGAGTCCTGTGCAACCGGGAGCTTTCTACGGTCAAGTGCCTTCGCTTTCAAGACCAGGTGATGGTGTGTCGTATTTTCAAGATTATCGACACTCTCCTCTACGTATTAATGCTCCAGTTAATGAGTTTGCAGATGCCGATCGAGTTAAACCTCTCGAAACAATCGATTCCTTCGAGAGTGGTGATACGAGTAGCTTAGAAAAGGACTTGCCACTTCCTCTTGAAAAACACGAGGAAGATTCAGACGATGAGGGCTTCGATGAGGATAGCCCAACAGGTTCGGATACTGCCCAGACGAAGTACAAACGGAAGTTGTTCACTCTCGGCGACTCCACCTTCGATTACGAACAGTACAAAGACAGCATGCTACCGCTCATCAATGCCAATCCTGACGACGATCGTATCTCGGTCGTGCTGTGTATGGTGGGAAGCCGACAGCCGAACAGCACCGACTGCTTCAAGTACTACATCTGCAACCCACACAACGGAATGTTTCAATCGTACACGTGTCCCCCGTTGACGGCTTTCAACAAGAAGTCACGCATGTGCGATCTTACCACGTACAAACACTGCGCGAAGGTGATGAACCCGCCGGCAGCACCACGGCAACAGTTGCGCACACGCAAGCAGCCCGCCGTGACACAACCGAGCACGAACCAGATCCGCGAGATAAAGAACGAACTCCGGAAGGCTCAGAAGTACGTGGAAATGATACGGCTGGAGGCGAGCAAACTGAAACATCACAGCGCATCACCACAACAGGATCAGAAGGTTATCTTCCTGCCATCGATGGGAGCTCCAGCGCAGGGCGCCACCAAGCGTGCCCCACAGGAGCAAGCACCAGCGAAAAAGAAGAAGAGGAAGAACTCATACGCCGCGACGAAACAGAGCCAACCGCAGCGAAAAGTGCCCCGCTGCCGGTTGGAGGGTCGCATGCCGGATCCGATGGACCAGAGCAACTACTACGTCTGCCACCGGAAGAGTCCGAACAAGTTCATCAAGATGAAGATGGCTTGCCCGCTGAATCTGTCGTACTGTCCGGATACGCAGTACTGCACCCTGAACGGGAACTGTTAGGTGTGCCCTCGGGCAGAAGTTGGGAGACTATTTATTCTTCAAAAGTCGATTATTTATTTGTATTTTTATCTAACGTAATACAGTCGGAGTGAAGCCTGTTGAAAAGCATTCGTTTTGAACCCTTCGAAGATATCACAAGTGTCCAAAAGGATATGTCTAGTTTTATCGGTATTCTTTCTGTTGTTTTGATAATGTTTCTCTTGCAGATAGAAGTTTATATGCGCGGAACAGCTATTCGAGCGCTAGTGTACCACTACAATGCTGCGCCATTTTTCTTTTCTCGCTAAACTGTCATAAACACAGCAACTCTCCACACAGTCGTTTGCCATTGTCAGTGGAAAATGGCGTCGCTGGTGGCAGTAACGACAGATGCAACGACGCTCCGAACGAACTGTACGGTGCAAAATGCTACTCGCGGGAACATCCCACCGGGCCACCGTACCGTAACTCGTTATTTTATAGCGCACGGGCACCCGGACTGTGGGGGAGAATGGGAAAGCGCGGTGCCGGGAGCGGTGGGTATAAATAAAGCATATTTAAAATTAAATGTATACAACGAACGGAGAGCGGTGAGAGTTGAAAAGCGGCCTTTACCTTATCTCTGGATCCGGCGTATCCCTTTATGATGTCATAAATCGCGCAAACCACTAAAGCTGTCACGGCCGTTTCCTTGCACAGGATGGCGGCCCCGGCGAGCAGCACGGTGGCGGCCAATGCCACCCACTGCCGCCCGTCGCCCCACTGCCGCCACCGGACGTGCCGAATGTAGGCGAGCAGCGCCAGCAGGTAGAAGATGCAGCCGGTCAGATCCGCCCGGCCGACGACACCGGCCACCGCCTCCGTGTGGATGGGATGGGCGGCGAACAGCAGCCCGGCGATGGCAGGCCCGGCGGAGCGGCCACCCGGCACCGGCAGGATGTGCCGGGCGAGCTTCACCACCAGGCCGGTCGCGAGCGAGTGCAGCAGCACGTTGACCAGGTGGTAGCCGAAGGGTTTGAAGCCATCCAGCAGGTAGTTGAGCTTGAAGCTGGCCACGCACAGCGGGCGGTACGAGCCGTGCGAGCCCGAGTCGGCCAACGGTGTGCCCCAGAAGTCGTTCTGCAGCATCTGAGCCCAACCGGCCGAGGGGCTGCCGAGCACGTCCGGATTGCCGAGGATCGCTCGCCTGCAAGAAAATGGGAACAGAGAAAGAGAAGAAGGAGAAACCAGCGGTGAGACGTCGGTGACTTTGCAGCACACAGTATCCAACTAATAGTGCACTAATGACGGAATCGAATTAGCAGAAGACGACGCGCCGAGACGACTGCAATTGCATTATTCACATTCACGCGAATGCCCGGCCCGGTCGCGCGCTTCGATACAGTTCACGACCCGAAGTTCGCCGGAAGCGGCCTTTGCGCTCATGCATATTAATGTGCTGCGCCCGTCTGCCTTCTCCCGCCCTGCCGGCCGTGCAGGAAGTCGGAGTGTCTGGTGCGAGAGAACGGCGAGACGGAACGACAACATTTATAAATTAAAACCATAAAGTATAATCCATGCGCATATTTGATACAATTATTTTCTCATTAGAAGCTTAAATCCGCTTCCGCATGGGGAAGAGTTGCTCGTTGTCTTGTCGCGGGCACGCACACGCCTGAACGCTTTTTACAGTTTCACTCGGCCCGGCCTTCCCACGCGCCTGGCTTGCGATAGAAGAAAGGGTGGAATGGTAATGCGCCTGAAGGTAGGCAAATTGCAATCGCAGTGTGATTGTGTTGCGCGCTGGTAGCGGAGCGATATTACGGGACAATGTTTTCCCAGGCACGGGATAAGCACACGTACTTGTTTGTTTAGAGTCCGACCGGCGGTTGTCGTTGCGAGGGATGAGAGATTATGCTGCAAGATTGTTATTTTTATTTGGGATGCAAAGCACTCGGACAAATGCGATGATCCAGTGAACGGGAATGTTTATTAAACAGGAGAATCAGCCGTAAGAAGGGAACGGTGCATTGGTTTATTGCACGTTTTGCATACTTCTTGACGTGTATACTACCGGTATCTGTCACCCCGACATATAATGTTGTTTTTTGGACTTCTATCAGACAAGTGTGTTTAGAATAGCATACATGCAGGCGTTTTAAATAATCAAGTCACACACCACAGTGAGCAACCTGATGTGTCGAACATCAGAGTAGACCTTTTTCCACCAAACCTGCGTTTAACGTCTGAAAAGGACAATATTGATTTTGTTTCGCAATGTGTTTGTGTGCGTGTGTGTATTTTTCCGCACCACATGTCCCGTGGACATTGTGCATGATTAATCCCTTCCCGTTCGGGCCATTTCGATCGGGAGCGGGTTGCATTATTGCGCTCCAGGAAACCGGGATGACGTATCCATTCAGCCGCGCATAACCGCATTGTTGCACTCACCACCGATAACCCGTTCATTAATATCGCTGACAACGAAGCCACTTATACTCGCCGCTTCGACTATCCCCATCCCGGCGGCGACCCAATTCGCGGTCACACAGCGGCCATCACTCAAATACCCTCCCACCCGCCCCGCAGCCTGGCGCACCGGCTGGCGCGAAATATTCATGATGATGAAATCGAACAGGCCGTCCCGGGATGTTATCAGGACGAACGCATCGCAATAAACGCCCAGCCCGTGCCGAAGTGGAAGTGAAAGTAGAGACATTATGCTGCTGCTGCCGCCGCCGCCGCCGCCGGAGTACGCTGCTAAAACTAATCGATCATGCAGACTATTAACGTTCGCTTCCATTTCAGTCCCTTGGGTTGCGGGTGCGTAACCGAGACCGAGGCAGTAGCGCGATTCCAACACGGGGGTAGCGTCCTTCGAGCGATAAACCACAACGCCATCAACTTTCGCATTACGACGTCGTGCTCGTCCGTCGTGCAGCGTCGAGCCGGCGAACATGCACTGGCATTCCGGCACACTGCAACGACGATCAATTCATCAACCACCCACCCACCCGCCGGCCTGGGCCCGGGCGCGCGCCACGAGGTTGATAAACATATTTTATCCGGGCCCGTGCATTGACGCC
This sequence comes from Anopheles cracens, assembly GCA_002091845.1. Lineage (NCBI taxonomy): Eukaryota > Metazoa > Arthropoda > Insecta > Diptera > Culicidae > Anopheles > Anopheles cracens. The sequence continues at coordinate 116,282 of KZ070146.1, forward strand.
ACCGCTGTGTGAGAGTGAGTGAGTAATAATGGTGATGCAATAAGCTGCCGGCGGTTCTACCGCTGCACCTGGCATATTACTTTGGATGGAAGTTGAAGAGTTGCGTACGCGCTACACGGGAAGGCGACGTCGTTATTATTTTGTGCATTTCATGAGCTTCCTGGTGCACCCGCTCCGGGCGGGTGCGAGCGCTTTTAATGGTGAATGTGCAGGAAGCAAGCAGCGCGCTTGATGGTGTGGGTAGTGCAGTAGAACAATTTCGTCTTGAAAGGCTGACGAGAGAGGATAAATACTTTATTGCCTCGTTCCTAGGAAAGAACTGTTCTGACGTCATTGTTGGCTTATGCTTAGTATGGAAAGTTCTACGAAGAAGCATCTCTACAAATTGTTACGATGCGTATCGCGGGTTCGAGAACGTATATTGAGTTGGCAATTTATAGAAAATGTAATTTATAAAATAAACTATACCTGACATTCTCACCATTCATTTAAAAACACACCCAGAACACATTTTAATAAGAGATAGATGCCATCCAGCGCTAATACAGCGTTAAGTGTAAAGGTGTAAAGCAAATTTCCCTCTTTGTGGTGCAATTTTCTCGTATCAGCTCGAAACTATGCTATATGCGTGACAAATGCTCCATAACTAATGATTTATTCTTTATTTGACCAATCGGTAATGATCGCTTCCAGATGTGCACTTTTCCGCCTTTGAGTATGCAATCAGTATGACAAATTGATAAGTATGAATAGAAGTATCGCTAATTACCATTTTCGCTTTTGCTGAATACTATTTAATATGATAAACATTATATAATATTAGATAATGTTTTCATCCAGGCACGGTCTCATAACAAGGGCCATAGGGCCAATAGTATGAGAATAAATCATGCGTAATCACTTTCGGTAATTCGTAGCAGACGTTTAAAACCTCCATTCTATGGCACCTTTGAACTTTCTGTAAAGGAATCCCCACAAAATTCGCTTCATGTGATGGACAAATTCTTCTCCCTCGAACGTTTTCATCCCTGCGAAAATAATATCCACCACGTAATGGGTACGGGCGCTCCCGTACCATCGGCGCCACCGTAACGAAGTTCCGTTCTGACAAAATTCCTTGCGAGGAATGTGTGATTGAAATAGCTCACCTATAGGGCCCGACGAATAGACAAAAAAAACCCGAAACCGAAGCGTATTTGCCTTTGCGAAGACGGTCCCGCCATCGCTGGAAACCGTGGCACAGGATTTGGTGCGAGTTTGGAGCGCGTGGATCGGTCGCGAGTACGCACAAAAGGTGACTGGCGAAGCTCAACCCGCATGACGCCGGTGATGAGGATGAGGATGATGATGATGAGCAAACGCAGCATCCACCGCCACGGTGCTGCTAGATTTCCGCTCGAACAATGACAGTGACTGCTGCGGCCAAAGACCGCACTGAATGAGCCGGGAATGGAGGGATCAACCGTCGGCAAACCACTTCACGTTTTGGGGCAGCACCGAAGCACACATTCCGCCGGTGTGAATCCGACCATCGCTAATTAGTTTCCAAGCTGCTAACGCCGCGTTAGGGTTACGCGGGCTGTGGTTTGCAATCTCCGATCCGGGCGCGTCTGATTCGGACGTCGCGCAGAAACCGCACCGGAAGCAGCACTGTTTCGCATGGGAAGCGCAGAGGTAGACCAACTCCGCCGGTGCGCCGGTGGATCTTGTGATTTGATCCTCACGGCAGCAGCAGCAGCAGCACGTCAGTCGCTGCGCATTTCTGACAGTGAGCCGTCGTTGTTTGTCCAGGAGCTTCGGTTTGAAGGACCACCACCTTGCCGGGTGGAGTGTTTGATGTTCGCTAGCTTGTGCTTACAAGGAGCAGCGCGTTACATTATCTACATAAATCTTCCCTTTGCAGTGGCGAGAACGTGCTGCCGGCGGTTGTGGGGTGGAATGGAAATAAAAATTCAATAGACATGCTACAAAGAAACATTGCCCTTCCGGACCGAAGCCGGTTCCGTTGATGAAAAATGTAAGAAAATGTACTGCTCATGGTGCAAGTGCAACAAATTCGCATTCGAGTGCTTTGTGTGAGTGTAGTGCCCTTGAAGCAGTGCTCCTCAACCGATTATCGGTTTACTTTGCTATGAATTGAATCGTATCTGTTTGTCGAGAGGATCAAACTCTACTTATTCTCTAAATCGAGGTTTTCCGAGCGTTAATGTTTGTTTAGTAGATTTAATTATTTAAATGAAATTTTCTCGTGTCTAAGTTTTCTATTCAAAATAGAGATAACCCTCATGACAAGATTTATTAGAAGTGAAAGAATAAATCTGAATAAGTATCGTTGAAAAGTTTACTATCATATAAATTGACAAATAATGCAAACTTGCGCCTAATTGTATGCAATTTAATGATAATTTCTGACCATTATTCATAAAAAAAGTATTTCATCAGGAGGGTTTTCCTTTCAGAACTTCTATTCTCGTGATTCAGTTTTTCACGTTACATACAAAAGCCACACAACCTTAGCAGTGGTTGAGATGCCCTGTTCTGTGGTGTAACAAAGTTTTCCGTATGTTCAACCAAAAAAAAAAACAAAACAGGAAAGTAAGACCACATTGTGTACATTGTGCCGTGTGCAAAACGTGGAAGACAAAGAACGAGCCAGCCAGCCAGCCAGCGACTCGCAAGATATATGATGGCATTCAAGATTGCAAATAAATAAACACAATCACACGGTCTTCCGGTTCGGTTCGGTAGAAAACACTCCAAAACCGAGACCCGGTCCAGCAACGAGCACGTACCGTTCCCAATCTCCCTCCAGAGAAGGATGAAATTCGCCGAAGAATAAGACGAAGATGCTGCTGTTTTTTTTCTCTCCCGCCAGGATGGGCTTGGTGTTGGCACCAGGATGTAAGAGAGTGAAAACAAAAATCCGTTTTCCTTTCAGCAACGGAAACCCGGAAAACCCAACGAAACCCCGTCTGAGCCACAGCGCGTGGTGGATGTATTTCGGTACATCTGCACGTGTGGGCGGGTATTTCCGGTGTCGGGAACGCGCAGGTCCCGCCCGGCCAAGGTGAAATTCACCTTTAAATTGACAAACGAACAAACAACCAGAAACCAACAGAAACGAAAAATGCGGAAAAAAACACGGCGCAAGCGAAATCGGATGTTTGTCGATTCCAGCAAAGCTGGAAGTTATATTCTTTCTGCGCTTCGTTTCTACTCGGCTGGGGATTATTTGAAGGATTTTTGGATTGCGTTTTCGGTTACAGCCGAAAGTTCCCGACGAGTGGGATGGCAGCGAGGAGATCCGGATGCATCGAGGTTTCCAACCGGACGCGCTCGCTGACGCGGGCTTCCCATGGTCAAAACAAATGCTTCGCAAATGGACGGAAAATTAGCAGCAGCAGTTTGCGATGCGAAGTGGAGGCAGATGGTTTAGCAGAAGGCTGGAGGTAGAGGGGAGTGATGCGAGCCAGATGTTTTGGAGTTTGACTTTAAGCTTGTGTTGAGGTTGGTTGAATGATGGTCGAATTTTAAAGACGCACAGCAGCAGCATACCTGTGCGCTTTTGGAATGTCACTTTGGAATGTGTAGTATTTTTTTTAATTAGCATACTTTCGAGATGATTAAACAAATTTAAGACAGTTGCGCATTACACAGTTGCTTCATGAAGGTTTTATGATTGCTTTATTAGACATTTTCATCACTATTTCCAGATATGATACAGATGAGATTGAGATGCTTTTAAACAAAGTAGCCTCTGACTTGTCTTTTTCAGACATTTGTTGCTGGCGTGTAGGTGTTTTATCTTGCATTTGCATAATTTAAAAGATAGTAGAGGAGTTAGTAGTCACTCATCGTAGAGATGTATTTTATTTTACTTTAAAGCTTTAAAGAACAACATAAACACGTCGGGTTGGATTTATATTTTTGCGTGTATACTTTTTTCATAATTTAATATTAAATATTAAGATTGATGAAGATTGGATTGAGTTCCTGCGAACAAAGTAACAAGGCTATTAGTTCCTACATGAGAAAATTTTAATCAAGATAAAAAACACCTTTTCGTGGACCTTCTTGAACAATATGCTTCAAATTGAATTCCGAGAATCATCAGGCACAAGCACTGGAACCTTAAAGGCATATGAAAGAAGTCACACAAACAAACGTCACCAGGAACGAGAGGGCCGGAGCTTTTAATTAAGTAGTTCTGCTCGCTTTTTGTAACGATAACGTCGGAATGAAGAGTGTTTTCTCCTCTTGGTTTGGCTTCCTGGGGTGGTGGATTTACTTAAGGTTTTGTTAAAGTCGATTGCAATTGCTTAAGGCTCTTGTTTGGTTCTACATGGTACATGATATAAACTCAAACTAATTAAAAGAAAAGTATTCAGATTCATACCAATCATAATCATGCTCTGGTGTTTTCTACATTAAAATACATTTAAACATCACATTCAGTCTATAGCATACGCTAATTGACACTCAACATTTCTTCGTGCTTCAAATTATCCGGAAAACCTTCCCAAATTCTCACAATAAGGCAAAACGCCTGCAAATTGCTGACAGACGTTAAAAGCGGAACGTGCCCATCCCGTTCGATCCGGATTTCCGAGCCGAACGTGGTTCCGTGCGCTCGATTGCATCCACTTCCGAAAGATTGCCGGCCCGTTTGGTTGGCCAGTAATTGAATTTCTAATTATTCACAAATTAATTTCCGCGTCTCGTTAATGATGCTCATAAATCTGTCCACCCTAGTGTTCGGGAGCAGGCGTTGCCCTGGGTGCCTCTCCGCAGCGACTTCCTGTTGCTGCCCCGGTTGGGTTTTTACACCTGCCCGGCTGGAGCAATTCCAAGGATCTTCAAGACTCGTAGTGGGGGACGCTTTCTGGATGCAATAATGATGATATCTTGAACGGATGCAAACGCTCTCTGCTCTGGCAGCGTCTCCAGAACGCTCTTCGAATGGGCCGGGGCAAAGAAAACCAACGCTGTGCTCTAAGCTGTGGTTGTGGTTACACCGTGGGAAGGAGCATCTTTCCGGAGGATCTTTCTAGTCGCAGCACGACGACCTGGATTGAATTGGATAAACTAAGCCCAGGTTATTGGAGAGAAGCTACCATTACGTACGTGATTCAAGTGACGGCGCTTTCTTCTCCCGAAGAAAGCCAGGCCAAATGTGACGCATAATCTCACCGGTGCCCGGAGATGTATCGAAGGAATTAAACTGAAGAAACGAACCATGAACCCTTTCCAGGCATGATTTATCGAGCAGTTTTTGAGGCACAAATCGATGGCATTACAGGTGGTGCGGTGATGCTTGCGGCATTCTTTTCAGGAAGGGGGGGGGGAATGATTGCACGAAGCCCTTCCGGTAGACATCTATCGACGCGGAAGGTAAGGATGTGCGTGATCGATAGGTGCAACCCTGCATGGTGTTCGACAGGGTGGGAATTTGTGGTCAGGACACCTATGTTCGATTTGTTGGCTTTTATCGATCGTGATAAAGAGAATACATGATTGTCTTGAAGGAGTTATGCTGTGAAGCCTTTATGCGTTGACAGTTTGCTCTGCAGATTCATAATTTAATATTAAATATTAAGATTGATGAAGATTGGATTGAGTTCCTGCGAACAAAGTAACAAGGCTATTAGTTCCAAGCTCCACCGAGCTGGCTGAAGGTAACGATGAACACGGAGCTGTCGTTTGATAATGATGCTCATAAATCTGTCCACCCTAGCGTTCGGGAGCAGGCGTTGCCCTGGGTGCCTCTCCGCTGCGACTTCCTGTTGCTGCCCCGGTTGGGTTTTTACACCTGCCCGGCTGGAGCAATTCCAAGGATCTTCAAGACTCGTAGTGGGGGACGCTTTCTGGATGCAATAATGATGATATCTTGAACGGATGCAAACGCTCTCTGCTCTGGCAGCGTCTCCAGAACGCTCTTCGAATGGGCCGGGGCAAAGAAAACCAACGCTGTGCTCTAAGCTGTGGTTGTGGTTACACCGTGGGAAGGAGCATCTTTCCGGAGGATCTTTCTAGTCGCAGCACGACGACCTGGATTGAATTGGATAAACTAAGCCCAGGTTATTGGAGAGAAGCTACCATTACGTACGTGATTCAAGTGACGGCGCTTTCTTCTCCCGAAGAAAGCCAGGCCAAATGTGACGCATAATCTCACCGGTGCCCGGAGATGTATCGAAGGAATTAAACTGAAGAAACGAACCATGAACCCTTTCCAGGCATGATTTATCGAGCAGTTTTTGAGGCACAAATCGATGGCATTACAGGTGGTGCGGTGATGCTTGCGGCATTCTTTTCAGGAAGGGGGGGGGGAATGATTGCACGAAGCCCTTCCGGTAGACATCTATCGACGCGGAAGGTAAGGATGTGCGTGATCGATAGGTGCAACCCTGCATGGTGTTCGACAGGGTGGGAATTTGTGGTCAGGACACCTATGTTCGATTTGTTGGCTTTTATCGATCGTGATAAAGAGAATACATGATTGTCTTGAAGGAGTTATGCTGTGAAGCCTTTATGCGTTGACAGTTTGCTCTGCAGATTCATAATTTAATATTAAATATTAAGATTGATGAAGATTGGATTGAGTTCCTGCGAACAAAGTAACAAGGCTATTAGTTCCAACATGAGAAAATTTTAATCAAGATAAAAAACACCTTTTCGTGGACCTTCTTGAACAATATGCAAAAAAAAATAGCCTGGCATCTCCGGTGCCGAAGCGTATAAAAATGAACATTATTAAAAAGGGAAATGGAGGGTGAGCATGGGTGTTTATGCAATGTTTCACATGCGGCTGCATGCACGGCGAATGAACTGTCCCAACTGTGCCCCAGTGTATCTGTTTTGCATGTGTCGAGCGAATGGAAAAGCTGTTTTTCACGCGCTGCACCTTCTCTGCGCGGCAGCCGCGGAGGAAGGACTTTTGAAAAGCAATATGTGGTGCATAGTTTTCAGTATCACGAGCAGAAAGTTTGCCGTGGCGCAGGCAGGGAAGCAGTTCCTGTGAATTCGAATCTAGCTCGGTGGGTTCTGTGTTGTATGCTGCATACTCGGAAAAATACTTTCCATTTAAGCTACGACACGGGGCCGGAGTTATTGAGATGGTTCGAGTGCATCTTCGTCGCTTACTAATGTATTCGTCTTGATATTACTATGTTGGTGCTTACAATTTCATGCGTTTTGTTGGCCAATTTTTCAAGTATTATTTGAGGTAAGCCTAATAAAGCTTTTATAATGCTTTAAGATATGATGTATATGATGTCCAGTCATAAGAAATCAATGCTAAATGGGTTGAACTTCCCTTAAATATGTCAATATCTACTACTACTTTACTACTTTTAAGTAAAACAATTGCAAAACACAGTACGACTGTGCATCTATCCAGCTCACAAATGATCGCTGACGTGACATGTAACGTAACGGATCTCCCAAGAGAGGTTGGGTTTTATGTTGCTCACTCCCGCAACAGGACACCAGCGGAAGCTCACAGTCCAAACACACACCCACACATACACCAAGGAAACCAGACTCGATGAAGTGGCAAAAATTTCATTCCAGCAACTTCCAGCAGCAACTGCTGCTGCACCGGAGGTGTTACTTGGGCCAACTTTTATGTGCACGGAACGAATTGGAAGCCCCGTCGCCAGAATCTACAACGGCCCAGCGCTACGGCTGTGTTCGTATGTGTTTTGAATAAAAATATTACGAAGTTACCGGCAAATGACTGATAAAAACTCGTGCGTATGTGTGCGCCCTGTGTGGTGAGGCGAGTTTGCAGGAACAAAACCTCAAGCCGTACGAAGGATTGAAGTATTTTTTCTCTCTCAACCTGGTGACGGGCTTGATGTTTGCTCCGGAAGGGGCGCAAGGTGTGGTGAGAAGGAACACAGCACGAATCACCAGAAGCTCTCCGGTGCGATGGTTTATGTTAGGACAAAGGCATACGTGCATGCTTTTTATTTCCATCCGACCCGGTTGCGGTGCTTCCTACGTGTACTATTGTTGTGCTGGAAGCAAGGAGAAAAAACACACGAGCTACGTTGGAACGCAAACACTCTCGCATACGGTTGAAAATCTGCAGCGGTTTTGCGAGTCTCCGCTTCGTGTCCTGTGGAGACACTGTTCAAACATCAGCCCGGCTTGAATTTAGAATGCCGCCCGGGAACTAGCCCGGGTTCGGATATTAGTGACAATGTCCGGAATTCCGATGAGACACACACACTCGCACACGGTACGGCCGACGACGGCCGCTCACATGTTGCACGAACGTTGGGAGCGTTTGTTTGCGCTCCTCAACGGACGAAAAAAAACACACCAGACGCCTCGGAATAGGGCAGCCGAGCGTCGCAAAGGTGCTTACCGGCGAAACTGGGCGCATGAACGACGAATATCAAATTGTTGCTTCACGTCCCGTCCCGTGTCACCCACAGGAAGATGGGGTTTTGGGGCCGCATTTCATCTACGGCTTCCGTCGGGTTTGAGGTGGAACAAAAAAGAAAGGCGGTACAAAAACCCATCGAAGCCCACGAGCGCGAAATGTTTTCCTGGCAAATTTGGTGAAAATGTAACATTCTGTCCAGTGTACCGTTTAGCGAAGGTCAAGCGAGCAGGTTGTAAGCCGGATGGTGCCGTTTCCTCGCTGTGGCTTCTTTGTCTCCTGCTCGTGGGACGAGCCGTAATGGTCGAATGTCAAAGGATTAACAGCAAAACGTGCACAACGGGCGTGCCTCACACCCTCGATGAAGTTTTTTTTTGTATCGGTACGGTAGTGACCTCGACTAATGGATGTGAAATACAAATGCGGGAGTTTAAAATTTCACTCAATGCGCTTATAGAAACACACGGCACACTTTGATGGCGGGAGGCGCAGTTATGATGGTCGCAGTGAGCTTTGACGTTTACGGGAACAAGCCGCCATATTGGTGAAGTTTATTACCTGTAACGAAAAAGAATAGAATACAATTTGGTTAAAATATGTGCAATTCAAGACGTTGGTATCTGTTATCTATCGAACATTCTCGTCAAAATATCACCTAATTGGAAAAAACCGTGTAACGTTTCCTTATGCGAATAAAAGTTTGTTTTAATTCCCGTAAATTCGTCAGTGTACTTGTACGCTTCAAGCGGAGTTGTGGAGTTGAAATTTTTCAAGCTTTGTCTGCATACAGACTACCTCAATGCATTTGATAGAGTACAAATCGTAAGAAGAGAAAAAAAAACACAACTCGAAAGCTCTTCTGACTCACCTTCTCCGTTCGAGGGAGGGGCGAACCCAACGTTGATGAGTAAAGATGATAATGAAGATGATGATGATTTCGCTAGCGTTCGGTGTCCGGGCGTCGATTTCTGCTGTCTGCTGTGCGTTTCGGTTACCCTAGCAACCGCATCACGGTTGCCTTGCGAGCCCGGCGCTAACCTGCCAGCACTACGCACACGGACGACAAAATGGCGTCCGGGGGGTTTCTCGCTGTGCCAGCTCGAGTTTGCTAAATTGTAGAAAATTTTCGCCTCATTTCAATTGAAACATCATCATCACGGGTCAAGCAGCGCCACAAAAACACAACACAACACTGGCTGGGACGGCTGGAGATTGTGTGTGTATGTTTCTTCCGAAGAAAAGCTAAATTTGTGGGCGAAATTGATGAGCGTAATGAGATTATTGCTGATGGTTGCTACCGTTGTCGTCCTCGGCGACGTCGTTTCGGTGGCCGCTACCGTATTTCGGTTACTCCGGTTATTTTTGCTTTCCGCTGTGTGTGCGTGTGTGTGTTCACGTGGCCGCCGTGTCGTTTCAAACATTAGGTAAAATGCGCTGCTTAATGGGACGGCGTGAAATGCTATCTCGACGTGCCAACGATGGCGGACGCCAGGTTCGTGATGCCATGACCACCGGCGGGTTGTTGTCCGGCAACCCGCAGGGCTTCATATTTGCTGCCGTGCGAGCGTAGGATGTGTACGTTTGCTGGTCAATTTCATTTCATGCTCATGGTTGGTTTTTACTTCGCACTGTGGGGTAGGGTGGCGCTTTTTTTGTTGTGGCCGCTTCTCCCATTTCACTGATTAACGTTATTATGCGAGGCCGGTGTGCATCGCTGGACCGGACAGATGAACTGCTGTACGTGTAGTGAAAGGATTTTGGGGTAATTTGTTTTTATTTTTGAGAAAAAAAAACTCAGCAGTGATGTAATAGTCCATAGAACTAAGCGAAAAGTTTCGAGATTAGTTATAGAAGAATGTTAGAAGATGAAAAGTATGATCCAGTATGATAATGGGGTTATAATGGATCTACGAGTCGCACAGAATAAGAAAAGAACTATTAGAGCTTATCTTGAGCCTCAAACTATTTAAATTCAGGACATGCTTCAAATATAGGCTCAGAAAAAAGTGTCCAGCAAGTTTTTACTCTGCAAGAAATGAAATGCTCCACCAAAGATCACCGTTTGCATCACAATTAAGCAGTTGGAAAGCAATCTAAATAAATAATCTTCCGTCCGTAGTTTAGTATTCATCACTGCGTTTTTATATCGTTCCGAGCGGCAGCTTCATTAAAAAAGAACCAACCAGCGCTGTGTTTCATTCCCGGGACGAGAAACAAAAACCAACCGAGTGGAGGCAAAATGTCTGCCATTCTCGGGAAGCTGTCAAGAATTTAATATCACTCAGCACGGGGAACGCGGGCGCGAGTTACGGGTGTTTCCTCAAAACAGATAAAACCATACCCGGAGTAAACCGCAGCGCACACACACAACAGCACTGACAAGTTGTGACAGTTCGTCGCCGTGGTCGTTCTCGTCCTACCGGACCAGGATTATGATGGGTATCGTTCGAACAAATCGTCACCGCCATTGAGTCCATCTTCGACTGGCAAGAGCCGAGCGGATGGACAGCTTTTCTTGTGCGCCATCGGAGAATTAAAGGAAAGCCACCAGCAGCTCGTTAGCTGCGCTCTCGGTTCGTGCAGCGTGCAATCGTTACAAAAAGCGCTCTTATGCTTGCGCAAGCTGCATCGTCGGACCAGTCCGAGTTGGTAACGAGGCTACGGGGGGGAAAACGGATGCCAAATAATCAGAAACCGTTCGCTCTGTGGCAGAGCGGCAGAACCGGATCGTCATCGTTCATCCCTGCGGCGATGGCTGTATGGTTTAGAAATTTTTAGCACGTAATAAATTATTATTCTACTGTTATTTAATCCACACCATCACATCACAGCATCCCGACCGGGCTGACCGATCTGGAACGGGGACCGGCGCTGGGCAAACCAGTTGCTACTTGCACGACGACGGGTTTTTCCTTTCAGGCTACTCCAATTTCGCTCGCCTTGCCTGCTTTTTCCAGAAGCATTCTCTCGCTTACATTTCGCACTGCTGTGTTCCGCCGTGTGCCGTGGCATCGCAGCGCAACGAGCAGCAGCTACATCCCATTCACGGTCGTTGCCGCTAATAGAACGGTGGCAAACGGTACGCCATTATGTTAACGAAAAAGCAGCAGCCTCGATTCAAACATGCACTTTGGCTGGAAGGAACGCGGCAGCAGCAGCAGCAGCAGCAGCACCGGCTAGTCGCTAAACCCCGTTGAGGTGAAGATTTTGCATAATTCCCAAGAACCGGCTGGCGAGACGGGGCAGACATGCAAAAAGGCAAACGCAAAAAGCGGACACCATTAACGGCGGGACCGGGCAGGACCGGGTGAATGCCTTGGTGGATCCTTCGCCGTTCGAGTTTGGTGAAGAAAAGCGCCTCCAACTCGTGCCCGCGTACCGTAAACAAGCACGGTGAAGCTTAAATGAATCTAATGAAGTTCGGGGTTTGTGAGTGAATGAGTTAGTGAGCGGACGAACAGCGGGCGCTGCAACGGGCGAAACGACAGCTGAAATGAATATTAAAAAGCGCAACGAATTCGATGCAAAACTGGAGTAGGTATGGATTGGTATGGATAAACATGTTGAGAGTTTACGTGTGTGTGTGTCTTTTGTTTCTTAGGTTTGAAAAAGGATCGCTTAACTATGAAACCAATATATGGAAATCAGTCACTTCTCCCCGAGAGAAATTGCATAAAATATGCGCCTAGAAGTATGCAGTGTGCACAACACCAACGTTCCATTTATGTATAATTAGCACTTTTCTGCTAGTTTGTATTGAATTTGTTACAGAATATTCTCGATTGTATACTCCTTTTCACTCTCTCTACCTACCTTTCTCTCTCGCTTTCTCTCGCTCTCTCTCTCCTTATCACTTTCTGAATTGTATTATTTGTGGCAAAAACATCAGTCAATATTTCAAGCCTCAAATTTCAATTGGAGCAAACCAGAGATAGTGTTTTTTTAGGCTAGGTAAAATGAAAAAAAAACACTGGTGTAAATTAATTTCGTTCAAATCACTTTGAAAACAAACACCTTTTCAGTTATTATTTGATTTGAAAATGTGTCTAGCAAAAACAAAACAAATGCACCATTGTTGTCGCACGGAAAGAGGATAAAAATTGTCTCACCAAGTGCAAACAAAATCAATCATCGGTGCACGGTTGGTGCATAAATTAATATTATCAGTAGCCTGCAATATTTAACTGCTCTCAATTATCAGGCACACGTTGCGGTTGACGCTGGCCACCACCGCCGTTTCGTCGACCGTTCGCGAAAGGGTTACTCAATGAGTCAAATAAAATTTTACATCCACGCCCAACGAAACCGGGCCCGCGCGTCGATTTCGCGCTCGCGATGATTTATCTCGGTTCACGGAAAGGAAGCGTGTGCATGCGTTACATGCGCCCGACCGCTTGCGTCAATGGCACAAAGTGACAAAGTGACAAACATATTGCGATACTCCCGAGCTCTCAGGTGGGGGGAAACGGCAAATTATGTTTACCGTTGGCGACGCCGTTCGTCTGATTAATGATGAAAGTATTGATTTTGTAATTAATTCATGGGAGAAAAAAGGGCCTGTACCGGTTCCCACATGCAAAAAGGCAAACGCAAAAAGCGGACACCATTAACGGCGGGACCGGGCAGGACCGGGGGAATGCCTTGGTGGATCCTTCGCCGTTCGAGTTTGGTGAAGAAAAGCGCCTCCAACTCGTGCCCGCGTACCGTAAACAAGCACGGTGAAGCTTAAATGAATCTAATGAAGTTCGGGGTTTGTGAGTGAATGAGTTAGTGAGCGGACGAACAGCGGGCGCTGAAACGGACGAAACGACAGCTGAAATGAATATTAAAAAGCGCAACGAATTCGATGCAAAACTGGAGTAGGTATGGATTGGTATGGATAAACATGTTGAGAGTTTACGTGTGTGTGTGTCTTTTGTTTCTTAGGTTTGAAAAAGGATCGCTTAACTATGAAACCAATATATGGAAATCAGTCACTTCTTCCCAAGAGAAATTGCATAAAATATGCGCCTAGAAGTATGCAGTGTGCACAACGCCAACGTTCCATTTATGTATAATTAGCACTTTTCTGCTAGTTTGTATTGAATTTGTTGCAGAGTATTCTCGATTGTATACTCC
>KZ070146.1:132948-148778 GCA_002091845.1 Anopheles cracens
GGGCCGGGCTTTAAAAGTAACAATCCCAATCCAATTCCAAATGGTTCTTTGTCCCCCGTTCCGGTTAAAGTTGTACATTTTATAAGCATTCCTATTTCCGGACGGGGACAACAATCAATGCCCGAACCTAACCCGGACTGTGGGCTTTTAGTGGCCGCACCGAACGCGCAATCGGGCGGCCTGGTCGCGCAAATGGCTGCCCGATGTCTCCGGGGAAATCAACGTCCACCGAAAACGTAATCCACTGTCAGATAAACGAGCCGAAGTCATCAAGCTTCGATCGGGTGTGCGATGGAGATGTGTCGCACGATTCGATAGAGAACATCACGGGGAGAACTGTTATAGTGTCTTTTTTTAATATGCATTTGTGCTCCACACGGAGTCGTGCCGAATGTAAAACACATATGCAAGCTAAGCTGATTATGTCACAAACACACACAACCGCTCGAACAATTCCCTCGGTGCAAGCGAAAGGTCAGAACAGAATGCCCATTTTGATGGGCTTGTGGTCGCGCTTCGAGAACTCCCAAGACTTTAATAATGTATCGTAAAGAACCGGGGAAGGTACTGTTTTAATGCCTGCCCGCGTGTCATCGCAACAGAACGTTGTTTGCACATCGTAAACCGGCCGTCACCGGACTGCTGCACACGCTTCGCCGAATGCCGTAAATGCCGGCACTGTTTGTAATCAAAGAACATTTATTTTCATTGTGAAATTACTGTTTGACTATTAGCGCCGCAGGCTCTAAATGTTCTACGTGGCCGTCGGTTTTGAAGCTGTCGTTGTTGTTCGTGTTGAAAATGATTATTGTTGGTGAAAAAGTTGCTTATTGTCGTTTTGGTTTTGTATTGAATTAATTTGGAGAGATTGAAATGGAACGAAAATAGCTCTACGGTCTCCTGAAAGCCTCGAGAAGCGTTTGTAATCAGTAAGGATGCTGCTGGATGAGCCTAAATTTATGCAAAAAGTTTAAAACTATTCAAATGCTGTTGCGGTGAGTAAAATGGTTGGTAAGCCCTAATAAATAATTTGTAAACATTATTATACATTTGTGGCACAAGAATTATGTTCTAACATAATTTTTAAAAAACACTACAACGTTTTAACTATACTTACAGTATGTTTTTGTCTGATCGAAACACGAGTTGAGCGTGAACAAGCTATATTTGGAGGGTAAACAAATGACTACATGCAAAACATTCATTTCTACTGCAACTATTCATCAAATTCTCACTTGATTACATGACTGAATCCACTGCTGAAAAGCCACTTGAAGCAAAAAGCTGCTTCACCGATCACCGAAGCGATCGTGAGTCTCCATCGTTCAAAGTTTTACGGCAACTTCAATTCCACCGAGCGCTAGTGTGTCATCCGTGACCGTTCGAACACTACAGGGAACAATTTCATGGTTTGTTTCCCGCGCACCCATACACAGACACACACCCAAGCATTAGCCATCAGCTGTCCATTTACACCAGCAGCAGCTGACGATGGCAGATCGCGATGATGTTTGCTTAAAATAAGCAATAAAAATGCACGAACAACACAACATGCCCGAACCTAACCCGGACTGTGGGCTTTTAGTGGCCGCACCGAACGCGCAATCGGGCGGCCTGGTCGCGCAAATGGCTGCCCGATGTCTCCGGGGAAATCAACGTCCACCGAAAACGTAATCCACTGTCAGATAAACGAGCCGAAGTCATCAAGCTTCGATCGGGTGTGCGATGGAGATGTGTCGCACGATTCGGGGTGCGGCGCTGGAATTAGTGATCATAAAATTCCATTTAGTTTCCTTTTTAATTGAATCGTCCACACGACGAACTGAGGGGGGACGAAAAAGCACGGTAAAAAAAGGCGGACGATGCATGGCGCTCGTCCATCGGCACCGTCGTTATTAATTAAACACGCAAATCGCGCGATATTATCAATCAATTATAGGAACGCTCCTTCTCTCTTTCGCTCTCTTTCTCTCTCTCGCGGGCAAACGTGATAGCCGTTTGTCGTCACAAGGGGTGCCAGTCGACCAGCACGCAACAATATATTTAATTTGTTTTAATGGTAGAGACGTGTTTTTCGAAAAATGTGAAAATTACTGTTTGACTATTAGCGCCGCAGGCTCTAAATGTTCTACGTGGCCGTCGGTTTTGAAGCTGTCGTTGTTGTTCGTGCCTGCGGGGAAGTAAATTTTACTACCGATACTCCGACAGCAGGTCGGGGAAATCCTCCCGAGGTTTAACGGTGTTCTTCGTATAGTTTTAATTATCCTTCCGAAGTGCTCGAGAGGGAGAGAGAGTGAGAGAGTGAGAGCGAGACGTTCACGGTTTACAACGGGGCCGGGCTTTAAAAAGTAACAATCCCAATCCAATCCCAAATGGTTCTTTGTCCCCCGTTCCGGTTAAAGTTGTACATTTTATAAGCATTCCTATTTCCGGACGGGGACAACAATCAGGAAAAACATGGCCGAACATAAATTTAATCAAATTACTTCGACTCATTCGCCACCTCCCGGGGCCTTCTAACTTGTGGCCGTGTGGCTGTGCGTTTGCGTTCGTGGTGTTGAGCCCGGGCCACAGCATAAAAGTGTGTCCCGGTGCGATTTAGCCCCTCCGGGGTGGCACTCGGGCCCACTCCAGGAATCCAGGTTTCCGTTGCCGGTCCATTACGTTTGATGAAATTATTCGAATGTGATGTCGGCTCACCACCACCGCACCCTCGATGCCACCGGGTGCGGCGCTGGAATTAGTGATCATAAAATTCCATTTAGTTTCCTTTTTAATTGAATCGTCCACACGACGAACTGAGGGGGGACGAAAAAGCACGGTAAAAAAGGCGGACGATGCATGGCGCTCGTCCATCGGCACCGTCGTTATTAATTAAACACGCAAATCGCGCGATATTATCAATCAATTATAGGAACGCTCCTTCTCTCTTTCGCTCTCTTTCTCTCTCTCGCGGGCAAACGTGATAGCCGTTTGTCGTCACAAGGGGTGCCAGTCGACCAGCACGCAACAATATATTTAATTTGTTTTAATGGTAGAGACGTGTTTTTCGAAAAATGTGAAAATTACTGTTTGACTATTAGCGCCGCAGGCTCTAAATGTTCTACGTGGCCGTCGGTTTTGAAGCTGTCGTTGTTGTTCGTGCTGAAAATGATTATTGTTGGTGAAAAAGTTGCTTATTGTCGTTTTGGTTTTGTATTGAATTAATTTGGAGAGATTGAAATGGAACGAAAATAGCTCTACGGTCTCCTGAAAGCCTCGAGAAGCGTTTGTAATCAGTAAGGATGCTGCTGGATGAGCCTAAATTTATGCAAAAAGTTTAAAACTATTCAAATGCTGTTGCGGTGAGTAAAATGGTTGGTAAGCCCTAATAAATAATTTGTAAACATTATTATACATTTGTGGCACAAGAATTATGTTCTAACATAATTTTTAAAAAACACTACAACGTTTTAACTATACTTACAGTATGTTTTTGTCTGATCGAAACACGAGTTGAGCGTGAACAAGCTATATTTGGAGGGTAAACAAATGACTACATGCAAAACATTCATTTCTACTGCAACTATTCATCAAATTCTCACTTGATTACATGACTGAATCCACTGCTGAAAAGCCACTTGAAGCAAAAAGCTGCTTCACCGATCACCGAAGCGATCGTGAGTCTCCATCGTTCAAAGTTTTACGGCAACTTCAATTCCACCGAGCGCTAGTGTGTCATCCGTGACCGTTCGAACACTACAGGGAACAATTTCATGGTTTGTTTCCCGCGCACCCATACACAGACACACACCCAAGCATTAGCCATCAGCTGTCCATTTACACCAGCAGCAGCTGACGATGGCAGATCGCGATGATGTTTGCTTAAAATAAGCAATAAAAATGCACGAACAACACAACATGCCCGAACCTAACCCGGACTGTGGGCTTTTAGTGGCCGCACCGAACGCGCAATCGGGCGGCCTGGTCGCGCAAATGGCTGTCCGATGTCTCCGGGGAAATCAACGTCCACCGAAAACGTAATCCACTGTCAGATAAACGAGCCGAAGTCATCAAGCTCCGATCGGGTGTGCGATGGAGATGTGTCGCACGATTCGATAGAGAACATCACGGGGAGAACTGTTATAGTGTCTTTTTTAATATGCATTTGTGCTCCACACTGAGTCGTGCCGAAAGTAAAACACATATGTAAGCTAAGCTGATTATGTCACAAACATACACAACCGCTCGACCAAATTCCCTCGGTGCTAGCGAAAGGTCAGAACAGAATGCTTATTTTGATGGATTTGTGGTCGCGCTTCGAGAACTCCCAAGACTTGAATAATGTATCGTAAAGAACCGGGGAAGGTACTGTTTTAATGCCTGCCCGTGTGTCATCGCAACAGAACGTTGTTTGCACATCGTAAACCGGCCGCCACCGGACTGCTGCACACGCTTCGCCGAATGCCGTAAATGCCGGCACTGTTTGTAATCAAAGAACATTTATTTTCATTGTGTACGGGTCTTCAAGAAAGCACCCCTCGAAAGTGTTATTGCTAATTAAGCATCGAGCAAATGTTTTTGCCTAATTTGATCCACCACCACTGGCCACCGGCTAACCGGACCGGGGGGCCCGAGCGCCTAAAGTTATGCTCGAGAGCTCACGAAACCGAACCCTGCCCGGCCTGCCCAAAAGGCCTTGTTCGTGACGGAGTGTAATGAATAATAATTTTACATTACAATCACAATTACGACTCCCTCGGGTGGGGTGGTCTGCCTGGCACATGGCCTCTTCCGAGCAGAAACGAGCTGCCGGAAAGGTATGCTGAATGTCAGTTGAACACGAGCCGGAAGGCAAACCAATCGTTCCGTTTCAGCACCGCTCCGAGGATGACCTTTCCGCTTGCTGGAAAGTGTCTCGCGCTCGGACACTCGTCCGTTTTGGCAAGCGCGCCCCTCGGCACGCCACCAGCCAAACAAACCGGACACGCATTAACTAATGAAGAAATTATTCATTCTTTCGTGCGTTCCGATGGATGAAGTAGGCCGTGCGTTAGTCATGATAGGAGACGATCGTGCAGACTGGAGTCCTGATGTCACCGTTTAGCTCTCAGGTGGTTGTGCAAATATTTGCCCTACCAGCTGACATTCAGACACCAGTCACGAGACGGGACTATCATCAGAATGTCCCTTCCGGGTGGTGTCTCCATGCTCCTGACCCACTCCTGGGTCGCTGGTTAATTACAAAAATGCTTTATTACACCGAACGACAAACGACAGACGGGTGGCTTCGGGTGGCGGCGCCCATAACAATCAGCTTATGGTGTTGTATTTCATTTTATTTCATTTCATTCACCTTCCCCCAATGGTGGACAGCCCTAGTCACGGCTAATCGTTTGGTAATGAACTGGCTGTTACCGGCTGGTGCTCTGTTTTCTCCTGCGTTGGATAGGAAAATTTGGTATAATGAATGAGCGAAAGGTGGAGAAAACAGTGCTCCTAATGTTATACAAGTGCCACGCGGCTAATTGTGATCGTGCAAACAGTCTGTTTGATGTCATGAACGCACGACCACGATGATTAGTATGATGATGATGATGACGAGCAGAGTAGTGTCGGAGAATAGTTATTTGACCTCCTTTTCTCTGATCCGAGTGGTTTGAACCAACATTGAAGTATCATGGAAATGAAATTGAAGTTAGTTTAGTTCTGTTACACTAAAAGAGATAGGTAACGCCTAAATGTATGCAAGCAACAGTACAATTATTTTTAACCATTGCAATCCGTTAAAGTATATCAACCTTTAAAGTATCTGAACGAGATCTTGTAAGTAGGAGCATATTCCTTGCTTTAACGATTAGATTAGAAAAGATGTTGCATTCGAAAGTTGAAAAAAAGTTATTTAAACATCCTGCAAAGCAGTACTTATCGATCAAGTCGGTTTCATTAACCAATATCTCAAAACTGTATACAATACATTATTGATTGTTAATAACCGTTTCATGTAAGGCTAGATTAAAACGCCATTTAATGTTTCCCGAAACCGATTTCAATATAAATTGCGCAATCTAAACGGAGCGTACTAAAACACACTCCTCTCACCGCGCGACACCCGGAGGGCAATGTGCGATGAGTTTCAAGCGCCCATAAAATAATTCAATATCACCATAACGAACGTTTTGATTACGAACAAAAATGTCACCTTCCGGCTCACCTTCACCGCACGCACAAAACAGCAACCAGCGAGAGAGAGAGTGAGAGAGAAAAAAAAGTAAAGAATCATTTACAAACAGTGATTGAAATTTTATGCATCTCTTCGGCGGCCGCGGCAGCGTTTTGTGCAGTGTAAGCCGAAAATGCTTCATAAAGTTGAGAGATAACAATCATTTGATTATGATTACGCTCCTGAGCTCGCAGCCCGTTGCGCTTGCACTGTTCGGGAAAGGGGTGCCGCGAGGCGGCAGCGTTTCGGTTCCAACCCAGCTCCCGAAAAAAAGGGATGCACTGATAAGACGTTCCCAACGGCGCACGACGGAAATACGACCTACCTCCGTGTGCGCAAGGAAAAACGATCTTTCGTTTTGCTTTCGGGGTTTTTTCACCTTTTTGCAGGACTAAGGACAGAGGACAGGACTCTTTGCAGGGGCCGGACGGAAATTTTCGCTTCGTAAACACGCGGCTCAGGTTACGATTATTGTCGATGCAAGCAGTCACTGCCGATGCGCTGTCACTGGCGCCCTTTCTTTGCGTGCCTTTGCCATCGCGTCGGGTGGGCGTTTCTCCGGTGTTCGTGCTGTCCCGTGGAAATTGGTTGAGAAATGCCGTACGAGCCTCTCCGGTACACCTTGCCTTCCACGTTCCAGGCACCCTGGCGGTGGGAAGTGGTGTTTTTGCGGGTGCGACATAGTTTTCTTCGTGGGCCGTTCGCGCCGTTGCGGTGGGGAAACACCCTTTTCTGTAATCAATACCCCTAGACAGGCCCCGGAGCATGCCGACGGTTGGGACGGTTTGCGCAAAACCATGCTGCCGGTCCCGTCTTCTTCGCCGGCATGCCATTGTTTGATCAACATTCGGTTTCGGAGCGGAAGCAAGGAGCTGGCACGCTCATCTTTCACTGTCGCGGAATTAACTTTCACAGTGCGGTGTGGTTTAAAACGGTACGATATTGAGCCTTTTGTAAACAGATTTTTTTGTTGTTGTTCCGCTACGCCCTGCTGTGGCTCGTTCGACAGGGGTATTGACATTTGTGCGCTGAATGTGGGCAGGTTTGAGGAATATCAGGACCGGTTTACATAGAGTCAATGACAAGCGTGCGAATAAAAGGGTATGGAAAAGAAACGCTGGTCTGTAAAGGTAGCGAGTATGTCAGTTAAGAAGCTCCACGACAACGACTATAAAGTTGAATATATGTCGGATTGTTTACAAGAATGGATCGAATTTGTTTGATTGAAATCAAAATATCTATTAAATGTATAGTTTTTCACCAGAAGTTGACTCCTTTGTTACGTCTCGACTAAATTTCAAAATGATTGTGTGTTAAGGATTGCATACCTGTAGGCGGATTGTGCTTTTTTCGAGCAGATTGCATACTTTTTGTCTGGTTTGGTTTAAAAGCACTAGTCCAATGCTTGTATTATAGAAAATCTATCAAAACCATCTCCGTTAGAATAGTACTTACAATCTCTTTCCCATTATCTCCGCTTCTCTCATTGCAGGTAATGATCATCCCTTTTTGAAGTAAAGTGAGTACACGCTGTCCGCAATGTCAAACCCATTATCGCTCGAACGGCGCTACCACTGAAGGCCGACAAAAACATCGAATGGTTTAATTCGATACATAAATTTTTCGGATTATGCCTGAACCGCAACGCCAAAGTGTGCACTGGACCGTCGAAAAGCGATAGGAGGGAAATAGAAAACCCTACGGGGAAAACAGAACGAGTGAGTGACGGTTACGAAAAGGAAGGATCGATAGAGGGAACATAATCCGGTCACCTGTTTATTGCAAGCGGAGCGGATTATAGTCCCGAACCATTCCGAACGGTCTAGTAGTGGGGGGGCACAATTTGCTACCCCGGGATGAGAGGGTTCGACCCAGAAACGGAACGGGAACGACTACAACAACAACAAAAACCGATGATCATTTTTATGACATTGAGCGGTAATGGCATCGCGAAAAATCACGCCAGTCGTAATTTGCGTGCTCCTGAGGGCGAGAGAAACCCCGGGAACGGGGCAAACACCGAAAAAAGCGCTCACAGAGAAATAGTATAAATGCATGCGTCTGTATAAAGTGGCCGTAGCCATGGTGCGTGTGTGTGTATAGGTGCGGTATTTTTTCACCACGGTGACAATTCGATTTCCGGCCGAGGCGACATTCACATGCATATATGTATAGTCGGTGGATGCGGCACAGCCGGCGCCCGCGCACGCTTATCATTATTATTCCAACGTGCATTCGCGTAGATTGACAGCTTAAATAAACGATCCACGTACAGCCGAGCGCGATCCTTCGGCCCCGGCTGTATGTGTATGCGTGCGTGTGTGTGAGAGAGTGTGTGTTCCGAATTTATGTTACGCTCCGCTCATGCCAGGCCTCAATCGTTCTCATGCGCAGCGCGAGTTGATGGGCGTAAAAATGACAAAAACTGTCACAATCTCGCATCACGACTTGGCGATGCGACACGATGCGACACGGATTCGTAAAACGGCCCCTCCCGCCTCGTTGTGTGTGTGTGTGTGTGTGCGTTGTTTTTATGGCCGTTTCCCGGGCCGTTTTGTGGGGCCTCATTCCGATCGGTTGCCTGACAAAGGACGAGATGACAGGGTCGGCCTTGCGGAGTGGCGATAAAAATTCGGAATGAGTTATCCCTGGCGGGAGCGTAGCGCGTGGTGGAACTGGGGTGGGACGAGTGAGCTGTCTATGCGATTCATCGAGCAACGAACACAAAAAAAGGAGGATCCTCCGAACGCGATGACGCGATGCAACGCCTCCCTCTGTCACTCGGACGCACAGGAACGTCAGTCAATCCCCGGTGGCCGGCTTCGCCCGAGAAGCGTTCCGCCGAAGAGATGCATAAAATTTCAATCACTGTTTGTAAATGATTCTTGTTTCTTCTGCACCTCTCGCTCTCCCTGCACGCCGACCCGACTATTTCCGTCCGTCCGCCGGGAACTATCGCGCTCGCGTATCGGAATTAATAGCCAACTCCCGGCCCGACCCCGGGGTATCGGTCAATAAAATCACTTTTACGATCACTCTTTTCCTTTGTTCGGTTGTCACCGGTTCGGTCCGCCGGCTGGCCTAAAACAGAACGTCAAGAATTCGGTCGGTTTTTTGGAGAACCGGAGACGACCATTTCCTGACAAATGGCCTGCCTGCCCCTCTTCGGCGGTATCGGGTTGCTCTGCTCGGGCCGGCGGGGTGGGAGATACGATCGACGCAGCGAGTTACAATGAGGCACGGTAAAATTGCCCGCATGCGGACGAAAGGAGTCGAAGGCGCGGAGACATTCCCGGGCGCGCAACGATCTCGGGGAAATAAATCGTCCGTTGATATCGAGATACTCCGGTTTCCGTATCGGGTTCGTTATTAATTTGGACAAGCGTTTCAGTTTCGTGCGGGCAGACATTCGCTGGGGTTGTTGTTTCCCCGCCGCTGCCGCCGCCGCCGGCCGCGCCGCGTCAGCTGGAATTCCGCCCGCCCGGAACCGAAAAACCATGGAAATACCACACCGAAAATACCACAAAACATATTTCATTCGGGAGGTCCTCGCGCGCGGCCACACCGCTTCGTCCCACCGCGGTAAGCCATTGCCGGTAGCATTAGATCATAATTTTCATCAATCATTGTCATTAGATTGCTTTTATAGGAAAATAATGCTAGGCAAGTGGCAACGACGGTGGTGGTGGTGCCATTGGCATGGAAGTCACTCGTGGCACCGTGCTCGCGTCGGATTCGGTCCGTGGAAACGGAACGGCTTTCTTCGTCTGGTGACTCGAGACGCAAGCAGTTGGAATCCGTCTTCCGTTTCCATCTCGCCACCGTCATATCCGTCGGATGTGTTCGTTTCGTTTCGCGGTGGAGCGAAAGGATTTGCGCTACAGTGTCGTGGTCGTGCCGTCTGCTGGCGCTGTGGCCAAAAATCGATACCGCCCGTCGTGGTGGGTGAGCTGAGGCGGAAAAACTTCCGCAAACGTGGAAGGCGAGAACATTTTTCATGCCAGGGAGAATCGGGCTGCTGCTGCGGAAGCTTCTGGAGCGCAACTTTCTAGCGCTCTTAGACAATTGATGCGCAAAAGTGAAAATCATCTTCGCGGAGCCTCGTGGAGCAACATGTGGAGTTGTGTCGTGTGTTTAAAATCGATAGCTTCGGGTTGGAATGTTAATATTCTTTCATCCAATTCACCCAATATAAAGGCACTAATAATGAACGAGCTCTTTACAGTTACTTGTACGGTTTTCAATGTTTTCCATTGAGTGAAAATGGAGGTTGATTTGTTATGTCATCCCTTATCAAAAAATCTGAAAACTGTGTTGTTTCAAACAACCTAAAATAACTATTTTCCGGGATGTTTTTAAGCACGCACGAAAACGAAACCTCACTAATCGTTGCCTTCAGCCCCAAATTCAACCTTACTAGCATCGAACGTACCGCCCACCGACTCGAGTGAAGTTTTTATCCTTCAAGCAACATGACAGCAACATGATTAAATTATCATACACGAAAATAAATCACTTCTCAACGTTTGGCGAGGAGCCCTTTCCTTTCCCAACAAAAAAGGAAACACAACAGCGGAATGGGTCGAAATACCTTTACAATATTTATTCGACAAATTGTTTCCCCATTATAGATTATTTTTCCCCACCCACCCATCAATCATTGTCATTAGATTGCTTTTATAGGAAAATAATGCTAGGCAAGTGGCAACGACGGTGGTGGTGGTGCCATTGGCATGGAAGTCACTCGTGGCACCGTGCTCGCGTCGGATTCGGTCCGTGGAAACGGAACGGCTTTCTTCGTCTGGTGACTCGAGACGCAAGCAGTTGGAATCCGTCTTCCGTTTCCATCTCGCCAAGTGTGTGTGAGCGAAAGTTTCGGGATGCAGCATAAAATATTCACATTTGTGCCCGTTTTCGCTCGTTTCGCTTCGTCAGCCTCTTCCAGTGCGCGTGTGTGTGCACGAGCGTGTTCGTTTGCCGATAAGTTTCCTCCGCTTCCGGGAACTATGTATTTGCCTTTCATCAGGACTTTTATGGTTTTTTTTATCCCGCGCCTGAAAGCTTTTCAAATTGAAGTTAGCTGAGGTTTTTTTTCTCACCCGAAAAAAAAAGAAATGGGATAAAAATTGCATAATCCCTTCCACGGATCCCTTCGGTGCGGTGTGAGGAGGAAAATTCACACCCTAAAATCGTGTGTGTGCCTATCGCTCTTGCCCACACACTCACACCTTGGCGCGGGTGAACATATTCATGAGCCGACGTATGATTCCCACATCGTACAACGCTCATTGAAAGCGTCAAACAATAGGCAACCCTTTCTGGACTCCCTCGGGGGTGCCTGTATGAATTGTACATTTATGCTCGCCGAGGACTCCGGGGTCGGAGGCAAACAGTAAAAACCGATAATTCTCAATACTGTCCAAGGCTTTGGTCATTAAATCTGAATAAATTGATGGCGCTTCTTTGAACGGGAAACCCGAGGCCGGTGGGGGGCAGTAAAAACAGCGGCAAGCTGGAATCGAGTTCAATAGCACGGGATTGCGAGTGTGTAGTAGGCCAACAAAAAATCCCATTTGATCGTTTTCCAATATCACGGCTGGCAGAGCGGCACAGAAGCTGGAATCGGCGCAAGTACGCGATACAACAGCAGGGAGACAGACAGGGAAAAAAGCGCTCCCGGAATTGCATCCGGTTCGAAGGACCAGAATTTATGTCACCGCTACTGGCAAGCTTACCACGCGCGCGGGATTGGAATTGAAAATGAAAATTGGAACCAACCTCTCCCTTCACACACACACACGCGCACACAACCGTCCGCGTACGAGAAAAGCGGGCGGAAAGTATTTTATTTCATCATGTATTATTCGCAATTAAATAAGAACTTGCTACGACGCGTTGCCATGGCAACGCTGCGCTAACGAGAGTAGCGCCTGGATGAGCTCGCCTGCGTGTGAATAGAATCGTGGTGAGCGCGCAGCAGGTGTGCGGCTGTAACAAATCGGTAAAAACCGCCCGCCACCCACGTGCTCCACCACCCACAATAAGCACAATTAATTCCCTGTGCTGTGCTGGCAGTTAGCAGCAGCAACGAGTGTGTGTGAGCGAAAGTTTCGGGATGCAGCATAAAATATTCACATTTGTGCCCGTTTTCGCTCGTTTCGCTTCGTCAGCCTCTTCCAGTGCGCGTGTGTGTGCACGAGCGTGTTCGTTTGCCGATAAGTTTCCTCCGCTTCCGGGAACTATGTATTTGCCTTTCATCAGGACTTTTATGGTTTTTTTTATCCCGCGCCTGAAAGCTTTTCAAATTGAAGTTAGCTGAGGTTTTTTTTCTCACCCGAAAAAAAAAAGAAATGGGATAAAAATTCTCTCGCTCTCGCCCTCACCGTGGGTGAATGCAAATATCGATTTCAGATTACTCCCTTCGACCGGCGTTCCACCCCAAGCGCGGCAGACGTAGCGAGCAGTCGAATTTCGCAACAGGTCAACAGGAATGGGCTGACCTTTCACTAGTTCCTGTCAAACAGGACAAACCTCGGCACTATTTATTCCGATCCCGATCGCGGACTGGCGGGAACCGGGGACCGGGATGGAATCGCAATTCCCCGGATTGGATATCGATCAGGGGGAGGCGTTCCACCCGCGTTGCCACCACACCAAACAGCTGGCCATAAACAGGACCTTCGAGGGGGAGATTTTTTCCTGTCGTTTCTACCCATCAGCTCACATGCGGCCACGCGGCTACTTCTTCCGGCCCACTAGCACAGATTATCGTAATTAAATTCGTATCGAAATTCAATTTATGCACAATTTTGCCGACCCGTCGGCATCGTCCTCCGGCGAGCTCCTGCTCCGGGCCCGCGTCCAGGAAATGTATCGGCATCTCGAGGGCTTAGAAGACAATCTTCTGTTGGAATATCTGTTTCTGGAAATTGGAAACAGTTTTTTTTGCGCAACGATCAATAATGAAATCCATCATTCGAGGAAACGTATTCGAACTGGCTAGCTGCACAAATATTGTTAGAAATCGATAATGACTTGTTCAAATATTGTGTGTTGTGCGGATTGCATACTTTTGGGCTGAGAGAGCGAATTCGAGCCCGAAAGTATACACGAACGCATGTTAATGTATCATAAACATAATATTTGATAGGTTATTTAAACTTTTCCTATGAGTAGAACCTAGCGAAAAGGTGCTGAAGTGTCATGTTGATGAGAACGAGCTCCTTTGATCAGCAACAAAAATGATAGCACGGCGAAGTTGCAAATCGATGACACTGTCTGCCTGCGAGCGGTGTAGACTAGAACGAGGGTACAGTGCCAGTGAAGTCAGGTGCCAGGTGAGTTCGGGTGGGGTGGACAAGATAAATTGAATTCAAGGGCTCGGATGGGTCCAAAACCGCAGGCACTGGCAGAACCACCGGAATAATCCGGAAGCGATGAAATAATAACCATTTTGGTGCCCCGCTTTCAACCAGGGATGGGATGGGTGCACCCGGGGATGGGAAGTTCCGCATCCCTTTTTCTCACCAAAAACCCACCCCGCTGTTCTGCCCCAAAGCTCCATCCCGCGCGGAGGAGCTGATGTCGTTACCAGCGTGCGTTCGTGATAATACACTGCATAATCTTTTGTCTGCGGCACACACATACACACGTGCGATTGAGCGTGTGTGCGAGAGTGTGGGCACGGTTTATTTGAATATAAATCTTCTTAATGTACTTATCTACTTACAGACACGCCAATGGCCGGGCCGAAATGGGAAACGGGCCGCCTCGTGTGTCGAAACCGGGACGGATGTTTTGCGGAGCGTCGGATTGAAGATTTGTTGCGCCCGGCACGCGTTAAAGGGAATGAACTCATCGAGAGCGCACACTCGCCGCAATCCTTTCGTGCTCGATTCCGATGAAAAGAGCCCGAGTGATTAAATGGCAGAACGCACTCAACAAAAAGTCATTTCGAGCAGTGATAATATTATCTCCGAAGGGATTTTCGTCCTGCTGGTGCGACTGTTTCGCCAGCCCAGCTGCCGACCACTTTTCCGAGAACGGCAAGACACGAGCGAAACAAATCAATACCCTTTGAAGAATAATGGAAGTGCCGGAGCAAATTAACAAGACGAATTAAAATTCAATCTATCACCGCTGCTCGGATATTTGCCTGATAAGCGCAGAGTGACGAGCGTTGGTTTTCTTTTCGCAACCGTCCAACACACAATCGCTCTTGATTGTGCCGGGAGTGGTTGTGGATTATACTAATGAAAATGTCGTCCTTCTGGCTGCGATAAGTGAGATGGTGAAGGAGTTTTTGTCTCGGAAATGGTTTCCAGGAAATGTATCGGCATCTCGAGGGCTTAGAAGACAATCTTCTGTTGGAATATCTGTTTCTGGAAATTGGAAACAGTTTTTTTTGCGCAACGATCAATAATGAAATCCATCATTCGAGGAAACGTATTCGAACTGGCTACAACAATAAACGTAACTCGAATGCTCGAGTGCGTGAATGTGTTTCTGTACGGAACAAATCGCTTTTGCCGGAAGTTGTTACCAAGCTTTCCTCGCATTTATGTACCACTCTTTCTCTTCTTCTCTCTCTCTCACACACACACACTCTATCTCGCACAGAAACACAAGCTTACCTTAAAGCAACACTTGGCCTGTCAGATTGCGTGGATAAGACGATTGTTTTGACTTTAACCTGGCTCGTAGCACGGCGAAGTTGCAAATCGATGACACTGTCTGCCTGCGAGCGGTGTAGACTAGAACGAGGGTACAGTGCCAGTGAAGTCAGGTGCCAGGTGAGTTCGGGTGGGGTGGACAAGATAAATTGAATTCAAGGGCTCGGATGGGTCTAAAACCGCAGGCACTGGCAGAACCACCGGAATAATCCGGAAGCGATGAAATAATAACCATTTTGGTGCCCCGCTTTCAACCAGGGATGGGATGGGTGCACCCGGGGATGGGAAGTTCCGCATCCCTTTTTCTCACCAAAAACCCACCCCGCTGTTCTGCCCCAAAGCTCCATCCCGCGCGGAGGAGCTGATGTCGTTACCAGCGTGCGTTCGTGATAATACACTGCATAATCTTTTGTCTGCGGCACACACATACACACGTGCGATTGAGCGTGTGGCAAGCAGCGCGCGGAGAACGGGCGCATGCATTCCGACAAATAATGAAAACAATTTAAACTTTTTCACTAACTTAACGCAAACGGCAATGGCGGACGCTAGGGCGGGCAAACTAACGCGGCCCGGGGCCAGCCCGTTAAAGGCCTGCCCGGTCCGGGTAAAGCGAACTTTAATTTTCACTCCCATTTGCTCTTTGTTTAGTTTTTGAGGCCGTCTTCGCTTCCGGAAGCTGTCACCTCCTGGCGTCCTGCCGGGGGTTCTTTTTTTTCTCTTTGGTCCTCCAATTTTTCATCAAACCTCACCGCTCACCAAAAACCGGGCGCATAACATCTCAAACCGGGTTGCATTAATGGCGCACGCTTGCCTGAAACTTAAGCCCCCCCGAAATGCTCATTAAAATTAAGACGGCTTCGCATGCGCCACGGCTCGGTAAGATGCCGCTCGCCACCACCATCGCCGCTAATGGTTCACTCGTTTGCCGGAGCGAACGGATGCAACCGCACACA
>KZ070149.1:12621-23949 GCA_002091845.1 Anopheles cracens
TACCACTGCACGCACACACTGCGTACCAGTCAAGCGTACTTCAGGTACGATTGTTTCCGACAACTTTGGAAACAGCGTACTTTGCTTCGAACGTACACCTGCGTACCTCAAATGACAGCTTGGTAGAAAGAGATGGATAGATTATCAAAGTAGGCTAGACCATTTGGCTCGCTACACGTTGCGTACCTTGCTGCGTACCGAACCTTCAAAAATCCTATGCAAAATGACATTTCATGCTAGGTACGGTACGCAACGGTACGCAGTGTGTACCTGCAGTGTAAAAGAGATACTGAAAACGTCTCATAGGAGAGCATCTGTCTCTTCCTATATGTAAAGAAGGAATCAATCTCTTTCAGCTTGTATCGAAACGAATTATTATCTTTATCCCAACATATTCCAAATGCTCTATCGAAGGTCTATTCTTTGTCTTCAATTTTTAGAATGTTTTTACAATCTCATCAAATAATGCATGATGTACGCTTATGTTCTGTTGCGTACGATTAAGTAGAGTATAGATTCAAGTGTGGCATACTGGTTTGTTTATTATTTTGGATTAAAATTTTATGTTGTTTCAAAACATGTTGAAAATTGAAAGAATTTGAAATAACGTGTTTGTTCCTCAACTATACTTTGAATTATAATTACACTTTTAATTACAATGATTGAGCCTCATAAGACCGAAGCGAGGTAATCTGCTAGCCATAAAATAAACTGATTCAAATCGATCATCCCATTGAACATAGGAGGAAATCGACAAAATTACAATAATCTTTTATGTGGAAAAAATCAATGCATACATGGTCTTGGTTATTACACATTGTACAACTATTTATTGGTTAAGCAGTAGTTGTGCATAACCGGCCTTTGTTTTATATTGAAGGACATAATCGTTTTCATTCATTCATTTTTATTGATTGAAGGTTCGCTAAACACGCTAAAACTCACATTTTCGTGCATATTGTAACAAATTGTGTGTTTGCTGATAGCAGCCGTTTGACGTTTGCCGCTTTTTCCGTTTTGACAGCTGCACAAAGCAGGCGGCGGCTGTTTATTCAACGGCGGCCAGTTTGTGTGCGAACTGGTACAAATTGTTCAATGGAAATAAATGATTCGGTTGATACCGATAACTGTTATCAATTTGTAAAGAAATGAAGAACTCTGTGTGCGTTGGCCATCTTGAATGAATCAGAGTTAGGAGATGAAAATCGAGATTGTTTCGTGTCGCTCAACGGCGGCGCCTTTTGCTTGACAGTTGCAGAACCGCAACACCGCAGCCGAAACGTCAAGAAAAGGAAAACAAATAAAATTCCTTCCTCGTAACGCGAAGTGGTGTCTTTTCGGGCGCTCTCCTCCAACGCGGGACCACCGGTGGAAATGTGGCTTTCCTGGCCGAACTGAGCCACAACAGTTGTCGTCGTGTTCGCCCACAGTATTACGCACCATCTTCCGGTCCGTGCAGTGATTCGCAGTCCGACGCCAGTTTTCCGCACGTTGTGGAAAAGCCGACGTTTGCCGACACCAGTGCATAGGAAGCCTGGGAAAATCGATTACCGAAGAGGAACTGCAGCTGAGGTCTCCCGGTGAAGCCTCTCGTTCATCCGCCACCAGACTCACGGAGACGCCTCCGCGACCGTGCCCGTGCCCGGAAATATGGAGAAGTGTACGTAGCTCTTGCATTGCGTGTGTTGTTTAGTTTGGCTGATAACGGCTGCACCGGTGGTGATAGCGTTGTGCAAAAAAGCAATAGGGCTAGATTCGCTGCATGCCGCCATATGATAGCGAACATCCCCTTCCGATGTGCTGTCGAGGGGTTGGGGGGGAAACGACCGGCGGGATGGCGGCGGGTGGGACGCCTGGAGCGTGCTTCTCTTTCGTTTGCACTCGTGACGGCATTGTTGTCCAATTAATATGGGCTCAGCCTTTCCGACCAATCACAGACGATGGTGTGATGCTCGGCGGCGCGTCATCAGATGAAACAGACCATGGGCATCCGCGCTTGTGCGCACAAACCACCCCGACAGCATAGCCGCGGTGCGGACCGGTGCGACGGGGGGAAAACGTTGCCGGGCCTCCATGGTTTGCGTGCCGATTAGATCAAATTGGACAGTGCAAATAATGATGTCGGTGTCATAAACGTGTTGCCATTTACCATGATTGGCCGGACGAGTGGCTGTGAAAGGAAGCGTTTCTTCAATTTCTTGCAAAGATCATCTCCCCTTGTGCCGGGTTATTCGTAAAGGGAGAGAGAATAAATCTCCCCTTCGCAAATCGTCCGACTCGGCATGCCCGCATCGTGGTTCCGTTTTGTTTCTCTCAGCGAAACGTCACGGATCGAATATCAAGCGGTGCATTAATATGATCGCAAAAAAGATCGCGCGCAAAAAGATTGAAGATGGGATCAATTTTAGATTTCCTTTTCACGCACAAACATCATGTTTTACGATTTATCAATAAGGAGGATGAAACTGTAGATTACTTGATTACGTATAACTGAGTAGAAAAAATCATCACTTTAGTTTTTTAAATATTTTCCAACCCAATAAAACTATGGTGTATTTTTTGTGTTTTAATATAACATTTATATTCAAGTCGCTTTACTATCTTACAACACCCTTTGCCTGATACAGAGCATTAATGGGTGTATCAAATGCGCCGTCTTCCATCCGTCTTTCTCAAACATGTGACAACAGGTTTATTTTGGTTTAATCGCTTTGATGAATTTTATCTGAATGTGGTGGGTTTGAAGAGGGTTCGCTTAATACAGTATTTGAGCATGAATGAGATTAAGTTTACTTTACCCTAATAGGAAAACTATTAAGAGAATATTCGTCAAACCTACTAGACAACTTCAATGGATTATTATTATTTTTTGGTTATTTTTTATGCTTATATGTATATACTTTTCTAATACTTTTTAGGAAAATTTGCATTCGGACACAAAATTGAGAACCTATGTTTCATACATCGCTACCGTTTTCTAGCTCATTTTTATAACGTAAAGATCGCAAGAGGCAAGAAAAAGTAAAACAACCCTTCATCGTAACGACGGATTGAGTGAACTTTTGCCACTGTTTTGATGGACTGATACGCCAAGCAAAAACCAGCCCTCCAAACGACTGACATCGATCGACACCCCATCAGGCGTCCAACCCCGTCCAGCCACTAAAAACCAACCTTTCTGCAGACCCGCACCGATTAAGTCGACCAGAGTGTTAGTATTAGTGCAACGGAGTCGAACCACAACCTCCAAAAGCCGCAGATAGTAGCGGACACGGCGAGTAGCTTTTTTCGCTTTGCTGTCACCCTCCTAGCCAGCCAGCTCAACGTCGCTATCAAGGGTGTTCGGAACCTTTGGGTTAGACCTCGGTTCAGTCACGGTCCGAGAAAGTAGCGGACAGGTAGCAGTAACGGGAGCAGCCGGTATCGCCCAGAAGCCACAGAGCGCAGTAAGTGTTCTGCGCAAGCAAGTGCGCAAGGAAAGCAAAAACGCCGTGAATCGATCACCCGAGAAAGGTTTCGACATTTATCAACGCTAGAGCTGGGTGTGTGACACTAGCGCGAGGAAACTTATTGCGCGATAAGATTCCACCGGTGCGTTTGTACCGTTTTATCCGGAAGCGTGGCAGACCGCTAATTTAAACCAGAAATTTGCAGCGGCAAGCTTGCACAATCTGTCCGTCGAATCGCGTATCTGCCTCAGTGCGTGAGCGTGAGTGAGTGTAGATTTCGTTCATACGTTGCGCCCGTTTCCGCGCGCACCGGGAGCCGCCCATACGCGTGAAGGAGATAATAGTGCTTGTTATCACGATGGTACGAATCACGCCACCGCGGGAATCCGAATGTTTGAAGCAACGTCTCCAGTGTACCTTTTGCCGCGACCGCGAGACTGCGAGTCCTTTGGTTCGGTGAAATTGGTTCGCCGTCGTCGTTTTGACTCTGTGTTGCCATCAGACGATAAGCCGAGATGGGTCGATGTTGTTGGTCGCGAAAGGGAAGGTGGTGGAAAGGGAGGGAGTGAAAGCGATCACCAAAATGGCAATCAGCTGATAGGAGGAGGTGTTTCTCGCGAGCGAGCGAGTGAGCTGTGGTTTAGCAATCTTAGGCCGGTTTTCAAGATAGGTGAATGGCACCTGGAGACGACTCTAATCTTTGCGAGGTTCTGGTCAAAAGCGAGATTCTTTTGTGTTGCTTTTCTAGGCTTAATGTTTATTATATAAGAAGAGCTATTTGAACACCTGAAGAATTTAGTTTTCCGCTTGCGTGATCTATTGACCGTCACGCTTTGCATGCGTTCATCCATCTGATTAGCGTCGATCGCGTATGGTAATTGTACAGCTTTCGGGTGTAAAAATTTGGACAACCAATCGCACAATGCCAATGTACTTTGCAGCTCGTAGTTGTCGTCTCCGCCATTGCTTTTATCGCAAACGTAAAAAAACGATCATGCGAGGGCAAAATCCGACTCCGCTTTAAGGAAGGTTAAAAGGGACACTCGTAATAAACCTCCGGGGTCAGTGCATTTAAATCGTGTGTGCGTGTTTGCGTATGTGTACGTAAAGTGGCACTTCAAAACGCTTCAAACAGACAAAAAAAAACCCCTCAGGAGTGTATGAAAAACAAAACAGCCTTAAACGGCCGTTGTGGTTTAAAGTCGTTTTTTTTGTTATAAACCACACGTCGAAGCAAACCAACGAGCAAGGTTTCATGTCCACATTTCCATAGCAGGGCAGTGTCGGGTTATGTTTCGTTCGTCCGCTTCAACATTGCGCACGGGGTATCAATATGTGTGCGGTGAGTTTGAGCGCGAAAAGGCGGACATTAATCGCGCCCTGCGATCGGTAAACACTAAACAATCGGTGGTTCTTGACGCACACGATCCACGATCTGATTGCGAAGGATCGAAGTACTAATGTTCGACCTGGACTCGACCGACCAATAATGACGCCAATCGATTCGATTCGATCGTTATGGCGTTTTAATCTGCGGGGCACATCGAAAATACGTGTTCCAAAAATGTTGTCCAGCACATTCCGCGTGAAATGAATGTTTGGAAAGGAATGCGCTGAGGAGACCTACATATGCATATTTGCAAAAATGCCTTATATAATCGATCCGATTTCTGTCGGCGCCGGCTCTGGAAGCGGCCGGATGCATTCGAATCACGTTTTTCCTAGCCCGCTTTACGAAATGCTCTTTCCTAGCGAGTACGAATGGGCCCGAAGAGTGCGGCAATGTGGCAATGCAAATTACTCCAAGCAAACCGGTTCAGGTTTGTTTGGTAGAAACAGCTGTTGGAACGATATTTCGCCTTTGCAAATTTACCTGGGTTAGTCGTATTTTGAGAAAAAGTAGATGCAGAAGAACAAATGTATGACTTGTTCGTTCAGGAAATAAGAACCCAGATTTTCATCCAATCCAATCCTTTCGTATCCAATAGAATTGGAGAATATAAGTGCGACAATTGGAATAAAAGCATTAGCTTAACCAAATTGTGTCAAGATCAATCCGATGTTTAATTAATTTAATATTTGTTTTCTCTCTCTACAACATCCTATACCTGTTCCTATATTTCACCATTGTGCTGAGGTTGCAAAACTGTCCGCGAATCCGTTCACAGATCGCTCAACAGACAGTCATCGCAAACAGCAGTTCCTTTCGCTTCGACCTTGAGCTGCCCCGACAGGGATGGGACGCGCGCGCACTGTTTTGGTCGATCTTCAACCCACGTCTTATCACCAACGGAACGGGCTGAGGGGCGTGTGGCGGACCATGCCTTAGACTGCTGACGATGACCGCTGGGATCGGTCGTGAGGACGCCGGTCGACAGCTGCTCGTGATGCTCAAAATGCGATCACAGCGCTGGAAGTCACTTTCAGTGTAGATTACACGGTGGCGAAACGGATGAGTCGAAGAAGCGACGAAAACCTATCCCACAGCAAAGGTCGCGCTAGGTGAAAACACAGACACAGAGAGAGGCATGCCGCGCCGCGCGATGCGCTCGCCAACCTCTGAACGAGGAAACGGGCACCGGGTGATAGACGTTGCAGACACCCACTGCCCTGGCGGTCAGCGAACATGCAATAACCGAACGCATGAATCGCACCAGTGCATGAGCCACCGCGCTGACCTTTTCTGCGTTCACTCTCAAATCAGCACAATTTTCAAAACAGACCGTGTAGACGTTCCGTCCACAGACGGAGAGGGATCGACTGCTCGACACCAGGCAACAGGCGGGTGCGCGCGATCGCTTCGGACATACTTTCGCCAATCTAAATAATTTAAAATGCGTATTAGCGAAGTAATGTTCAAAATGTAAAAAAAAAACTATAAAGAAGAAAAAAAGCAAACCTAAACCCTACCATTGATAACAAAAACAAAAGAAAACCCCATGAGAAAAACCTACGTACTGGCCCTTTCTTTATCGCGCGTCGTTGCTGAGGGCGGTTGGGTCGATTTTTCGGCCGCACCGTGCCACCGTGCAAAGGCAGCCGACGACGAAGGCGAAGACGACGACTCACCGCCGGACGACGGTTTGCCGCCACCGAAACTGGTCCACCAGTCGTACAGGAAAAGGTACGCAAACAGGATGACCCCCGCTACCATGAGGTAGATCATCGAGCGGTAGCACCGGCACCTGCACCCTAACCTAACCTCCCTTTCGAAGGTCAGGTCAAAACGCAGGCAAATGTGTAAGCGTGTGCTGCGGCGAGCGGCACCGATATCACAAGCAAGCGTCCACCCCGGGAAACGTTTCTTCCCAGTGGCGGGCCCAACCGCTTCACGACTTCACGATGACGATTCGGAAATCTGTGAATTGAAGGGAATGACGTCAAAAGTGAGTTGCTTCACAAACCTGCCGGGGGGAGGGAATGCAGTGAGGCAGAGGGGGAATCAAATTTGTTTAGTTTTGTGCTTTTTTTCTATTGCTTGGATCCCAACAATTGGTTGCGGTTGACGCCATGAGCATGCGTGGTGCCGGACGGATGGAAAATGTCATTAATGTTGGAATGGAATTAATGTTTTTAAACTATCTATGAATGCCTGCCTTTGTACGTCAATTTGTTCTATGTTCTCCTTTAAATTACTCCTAATAAATAATGCATCTGTTTCGAGAGATTTTTGTAAAGAGCGAAATCATAAAGAATGTGTTACAGATAACCCTAATATTCGATGAAAATTCAATGGAAATTAAAATTCAATCGTATATTTTCAAACATCCCCACGAACCAAATGAACGATCATTCTCCACTAGCACAATTGTGTCCATTTATTACTGTTCTAAGAAAAAGTGGTAAATATTTTAGAACTGTTTCCACCATTCTATTTCAAACGAATATGATTGAGACAATATTTTTTAAATATTACTCATACAACCTTTCGTCCTGCTTAACTAAAATGATGAGGTTTTTATAATCGACTTTTTTAGGAGAAAAAACAGATTTTGACGTAAAGTGATATGTAAAATTAATTATCTCTTCTATTTTTTATCTATTATTTCTATCTATTACAGGAAGAAGAGATAGAGAAAATTATACCACAATACTGATTAAAACTTATTGAGTCACTGTATAACAAATTTTCACAAGCTCTGCAAAATATTGAAAAACTTGCTGAAATATAAAAAATTAATAAAAAATTATTATTAAAAATTAATAAAAAATTAGTAAAATTAATTATCTTTTCTATTTTTATCTATTATTTCTATCTATTACAGGAAGAAAAGATAGAGAAAATTATACCAAAATACTGATTAAAACTTATTAAGTCACTGTATAACAAATTTTCACAAGCTCCGCAAAGTATTGAAAAACTTGCTGAAATATTATGTTTTGTATTTAACTATGTTTTTTAAAAAACTTATTTATAAAAAAAAAACATAATAGAAACCCATCCATCGTGCCAGTTTCAAAAATGTATCTCCACCATAGAATACACTTAAACCAATCGCTTTTTTGTATCAAGGTACAATGATATTTTTTCTTACTAGGAAGATTTACAGGAGCAGCACAAAAAAACCTGTATCACATCTTGACAGCAACAATCGCATCACTGCTTTTTTGCTACAATCTGCAGGCATTCAACTTAACGTCACGACGTCGGTCACACAACACGATCATGATCATCATGCCATCGTCAGCAGCAATCATCCGGCGGCTGTTCAAGATCAAGTGTCGGTGAAGCACGGGGTCAACTGGGAGCTTCGAGTTAATCGAATAGGATGAGCGGAAGCAGGTTGCACATTACATAACAGAAGCAACTCCTATACTGTCGCTGCTGTTACTGCTTCCAAGGGCTTCTTGAGAGGGGCGAACGATCGTAAGAGATCCCATTAACAAATATACGCGGCCGTTATCACACTTATCAAGACCGTGAGCAATGGTATCAGAATTTGGAATACTTTGCGTGGAGGTTAATTTTCACACACATATCCACAAGACATTCGGGCACATTTCAACGCTTTCCTGCCGCTTTCTGCATCACTTTTCGCATACGCAATTGTTAACAAAAAAAAGGTCATTAAACCTCGCTTCGGCACTCGATTCTGTACGCACTACCTATTAGTTACCCCTCGAAGCACACCGATATCCACCTGAACCTACACGGAGTCCGTTAGATCACTTCTGCTCCAACAAGTACCCTAAACACACCTTCGCGGCAAACGGTAAAACACCCAACCCCAGCACACTTCTCCTCGCTGGCACTGCTCCTCCCGGCGGTATGGAAGACGCGATTCCGGTCTAGGCGCGACCGTGTCCGAACACGGTGCCGGTTCGAGCGGAAATGATCTAGTTCAGCGAAAGTATGTCCGAAGCGATCGCGCGCACCCGCCTGTTGCCTGGTGTCGAGCAGTCGATCCCTCTCCGTCTGTGGACGGAACGTCTACACGGTCTGTTTTGAAAATTGTGCTGATTTGAGAGGGAACGCAGAAAAGGTCAGCGCGGTGGCTCATGCACTGGTGCGATTCATGCGTTCGGTTATTGCATGTTCGCTGACCGCCAGGGCAGTGGGTGTCTGCAACGTCTATCACCCGGTGCCCGTTTCCTCGTTCAGAGGTTGGCGAGCGCATCGCGCGGCGCGGCATGCCTCTCTCTGTGTCTGTGTTTTCACCTAGCGCGACCTTTCCTGTGGGATAGGTTTTCGTCGCTTCTTCGACTCATCCGTCTCGCCACCGTGTAATCTACACTGAAAGTAACTTCCAGCGCTGTGATCGCATTTTGAGCATCACGAGCAGCTGTCGCCCGGCGTCCTCACGACCGATCCCAGCGGTCATCGTCAGCAGTCTAAGGCATGGTCCGCCACTCGCCCCTCAGCCCGTTCCGTTGGTGATAAGACGTGGGTTGAAGATCGACCAAAACATTGCGCGCGCGTCCCATCCCTGTCGGGGCAGCTCAAGGTCGAAGCGAAAGGAACTGCTGTTTGCGATGACTGTCTGTTGAGCGATCTGTGAACGGATTCGCGGACAGTTTTGCAACCTCAAAACAATGGTGAAATATAGGAACAGGTATAGGATGTTGTAGAGAGAGAAAACAAATATTAAATTAATTAAACATCGAATTGATCTTGATACAATTTGGTCAAGCTAATGCTTTTATTCCAATTGTAGCACTTATATTCTCCAATTCTATTGGATACGAAAGGATTGGATAGGATGCAAATCTGGATTCTTATTTCCTGAACGAACAAGTCATACATTTGTTCTTCTACATCTACTTTTTCTCAAAATACGACTAACCCAGGTAAATTTACGAAGGTGAAATATCGTTCCAACAGCTGTTCCTACCAAACAAACCTGAACCGGTTTGCTCGGAGTAATTTGCATTGCCACATTGCCGCACTCTTCGGGCCCATTCGTACTCGCTAGGAAAGAGCATTTCGTAAAGCGGGCTAGGAAAAACGTGATTCGAATGCATCCGGCCGCTTCCAGAGCCGGCGCCGACAGAAATCGGATCGATTATATAAGGCATTTTTGCAAATATGCATATGTAGGTCTCCTCAGCGCATTCCTTTCCAAACATTCATTTCACGCGGAATGTGCTGGACAACATTTTTGGAACACGTATTTTCGATGTGCCCCGCAGATTAAAACGCCATAACGATCGAATCGAATCGATTGGCGTCATTATTGGTCGGTCGAGTCCAGGTCGAACATTAGTACTTCGATCCTTCGCAATCAGATCGTGGATCGTGTGCGTCAAGAACCGCCGATTGTTTAGTGTTTACCGATCGCAGGGCGCGATTAATGTCCGCCTTTTCGCGCTCAAACTCACCGCACACTTATTGATACCCCGTGCGCAATGTTGAAGCGGACGAACGAAACATAACCCGACACTGCCCTGCTATGGAAATGTGGACATGAAACCTTGCTCGTTGGTTTGCTTCGACGTGTGGTTTATAACAAAAAGTACGACTTTAAACCACAACGGCCGTTTAAGGCTGTTTTGTTTTTCATACACTCCTGAAGGGGTTTTTTTTGTCTGTTTGAAGCGTTTTGAAGTGCCACTTTACGTACACATACGCAAACACGCACACACGATTTAAATGCACTGACCCCGGAGGTTTATTACGAGTGTCCCTTTTAACCTTCCTTAAAGCGGAGTCGGATTTTGCCCTCGCATGATCGTTTTTTTACGTTTGCGATAAAAGCAATGGCGGAGACGACAACTACGAGCTGCAAAGTACATTGGCATTGTGCGATTGGTTGTCCAAATTTTTACACCCGAAAGCTGTACAATTACCATACGCGATCGACGCTAATCAGATGGATGAACGCATGCAAAGCGTGACGGTCAATAGATCACGCAAGCGGAAAACTAAATTCTTCAGGTGTTCAAATAGCTCTTCTTATATAACAAACATTAGGCCTAGAAAAGCAACACAAAAGAATCTCGCTTTTGACCAGAACCTCTCAAAGATTAGAGTCGTCTCCAGGTGCCATTCACCTATCTTGAAAACCGGCCTAAGATTGCTAAACCACAGCTCACTCGCTCGCTCGCGAGAAACACCTCCTCCTATCAGCTGATTGCCATTTTGGTGATCGCTTTCACTCCCTCCCTTTCCACCACCTTCCCTTTCGCGTCCAACAACATCGACCCATCTCAGCTTATCGTCTGATGGCAACACAGTGTCAAAACGACGACGGCGAACCAATTTCACCGAACCAAAGGACTCGCAGTCTCGCGGTCGCGGCAAAAGGTACACTGGAGACGTTGCTTCAAACATTCGGATTCCCGCGGTGGCGTGATTCGTACCATCGTGATAACAAGCACTATTATCTCCTTCACGCGTATGGGCGGCTCCCGGTGCGCGCGGAAACGGGCGCAACGTATG
>KZ070151.1:0-12151 GCA_002091845.1 Anopheles cracens
AAAAAAGTAGCTACGGAAGCAAAATAGGCTCTGAAACGGAAGGCACACAAATGGCACTGGGACAAAGCCGAACCCGGACGATCAGCATGACCGTTCCGGTGGTTTTAAAAAAGCATCGACAGAACCCAGCACCAGCAGGGGTTTGTTCGCGCGGTGCATAAAAAAGTGATTTTAATAGGTACGATAAAAAATCTGTTTTGGTGTAAATTGCATTTTTACGCTGTATTAATGGCCTCCGAGGGGGGAGCATAGTTTGCACAGGCAAAACAAAAAACCATCCATTTATGTTATGCCACGTACTGCGATGAGGAGATGTGTGCTCAAACATACAAACATCTATAACACAATTTTATAATTTACGTATTTTATTCGTCATTCATCATTTCATGAAAAATAAATACCTTAAGCAAAGTATTCGCTCACATTAGTTGCGTTTTTTTTCGTTGTTGCTTTTCTTTTTTCTCTTACTCACCACACTCGTGCGCAGATCGATCGTACACATTTGCACATTTCCGGCGTATCAAACCGAACAAAACAAAAAATCCCATGCCCGGTACGATGCTGGTAAGTGTGTTTGATTTAGGTTGAGTGTTTTTCAATTAGGGACTCCTTCGGTGCACCTTCCGGGCGCTTCCTGCGCGGCGGAAAAGTCTCCCGCTGCTCGTTCTGTTCGTGTGAGCTTATTGCATCCGACATCCGGATCCGATACATTCGCACACATGGGCATGAAAAATAGCTGCATGCATACCGGGTGTCATTATAAATGCATGAGACTTTACCTGTATTTATTTATTTATATATTATTTACCAACCGCGTTCGGTAGTCGCGTCTGTTATTGAACTCTTTTCGGACCGCTTTAACGTTCGCATTCACGATTCACATAAACTCTCACGCACGCACGCACACTCACTGTATCACGCGTTAGGCTTTGGGCTGATGAATATTTCCACTTTACTATTATAACTCAATCAGATAATTATTTAAATTTTCAAAACCACCACCACAACCGCTCAGCAGGTTCTCCATAGGTGTCGATCGAAGAGGAGCATAAAAGTCAGCGGGCATTATTCTCATTGGGATAACCGTGTGTGATTATCTGTAGTTTTTTTATTTCACTCAATTCTATTTGTTCCTACCCTTCAACCGTTTCCTGATCCTTCGAAAAAAAAATCGGAAATGCACGGGCCGCGAGGTCGCGAAAATAATGTTGTACTGTCGGTGAAATTGAATTATAATTATTGCTGAAGTGAATGCACACAAAAATGTATTTAAAGCCCATATTTTATGTATCGAGCAGTGAGCATTGAATTGTTGAGCAACGAAAACAGCAACAAAAAAAGTAGCTACGGAAGCAAAATAGGCTCTGAAACGGAAGGCACACAAATGGCACTGGGACAAAGCCGAACCCGGACGATCAGCATGACCGTTCCGGTGGTTTTAAAAAAGCATCGACAGAACCCAGCACCAGCAGGGGTTTGTTCGCGCGGTGCATAAAAAAGTGATTTTAATAGGTACGATAAAAAATCTGTTTTGGTGTAAATTGCATTTTTACGCTGTATTAATGGCCTCCGAGGGGGGAGCATAGTTTGCACAGGCAAAACAAAAAACCATCCATTTATGTTATGCCACGTACTGCGATGAGGAGATGTGTGCTCAAACATACAAACATCTATAACACAATTTTATAATTTTGTTATTTTACCTTTATGCCTTGAACATACCTATTTGTTTCATTTAAAGTCTTTAATTTGACGATGAGGAGCAATCATCTACCACTCAGCTAAAATAGTTTAAAATGAGTGTCACTTCTTTCATCAAAATTAATCATAATTAGCATATATTGACCATATCCCTAAAATATGCATAAATTGTGGTATACTTAATCTTTCTAATGAACATTTCTGAGCTGGTAATTTGATGATCAGATTGTGTTGACATAGAAGATTATCCAACTTTTTGCATAGTCGATCTAAACACAAATAACAACAAACAGAGAGCAAATGATTGATAATTAACCTCGTTAAACAGCTTCTCTTTGTCTTTAAATCGCTATAACATAATTTTCTTTTTAATCTAGAATTTCAACTTTGATCTGAAATTTGTTGCTAAACGGCCTTTGTAGTACATTAACGTGTTATCATGTTGGATATATTGCCTAGAAGATACGTGCAGTATCTCCATCCGTAATTGATTGTTTCTTGACATCATATCGGTTCAGTGTATTTTAAGGAATTTTATGAATACATTATATCTACATGTTAGCATATTTAAAGTGCAACAAAATTCAGCAAGGTTAAACTAATAAAGTAACATGCTTTAAATAAGATATTCATTCAGTTCCTATTTTATCCCAGAATCATATGAAATAGGTACTAATGAAAATCTTCCATCTTGAAATCAAGAATGCACTAATGGATTAAAGAGTTAAAGTATTAATAATCAGCATAGCACACCAAACATTTCGAATTAGTTTCAATGGTGAAAAAATTGTTAACAGGTTGTTGACGATCATTTGGTCTAATAACGAGTTCAGCTTGATCGGAAAGGACCATGGCAGTATGTAGGATGAACTAGCTTGGGCTAAGCCGTACAATAGCCCAGACGACCAGAAATGGTTCTTTGTTTGGAATAGGACAGAATGCAGGTCTATCCAAATATATAATCACATTATTTGAGATAGTATATTAAAATTAATGTTATGGACTGCATTCACACGATGTAATTTCTAGGCGTCTTAAATGGGGTAAGGTTGAGCTCGAGATGCTGTATTCTGATCGAAAAAAAGGCTTTAATTTTTTTAAAATTAAAATTAAAATCATCAGAATTAATAGATCAATCCTTTCCTTATCAGTACAGTTATTGAAAACCTTTACAATTCATAATTTTAGTGAAGTATGACTAACAATAAAATAATAAAACAACTGTTCAAAACACTTCCAACTTGTTTTATTTGAAACTGATAAATGCATTCATAATGCTACGAAGCTGTTTTTAGTTAAGTTCCAGTGTTGTTTATTTAATACGTCTATTCCTTAAAGCTGTATTTTGTTTGTGCGAAATTGAATAGTTATTATCTATGTTCGATAGGGTTCGGTTAGGTTTAAGAAATTTATGTTATGTAGGCCGCGATTGGCCAGATAACGGCAATAAATAAAATGAAATGAAATGAGGTTTGTACACTCATACCTTGCTATACTTATAGAATTGCTTGTAGCAATCGACCAACGAGTCAACTGTCAAAACCAATATATTAAAGTGTAAAGTATGTATTTTAATCGTAAACATTATTTGAAACGAATATACCACACCAGCTCGAAACTACTGAAAAGCGCACTTCTCTGCGATCATGTGACAAAATAATAATCCAATTTGAATTACGCCCGAAACCAAATTTTACACATCTGCTGCATACTCAGCTGCATACCAGCCAGCGAGCAAATTAATGGGAAATTAAGCATATTGAACGATTGATGTAATCAAACGACATCTTCCGGCCGAATGGTTTGAGCAAAATTTTAAAACGATTGTCACAGCGAAGGTGGTTTCACCGGGTTCGGCGGGACGTGCGTGGGACGCGAACCGTAAAACCTTCACACCAGTGACGAGTAATTGACGCGGAAACTACACCACCCGCGCAAAAAAGGCCGGATCAACGAAGCTGAAGGATGACCGGCAGCGGCAGGTCTAGCCAATCGACCACAGACTGCCATCCGCACTCAATTAGCAATCATCTGTCATATTTACTCGC
Source organism: Anopheles cracens (assembly GCA_002091845.1). Lineage (NCBI taxonomy): Eukaryota > Metazoa > Arthropoda > Insecta > Diptera > Culicidae > Anopheles > Anopheles cracens. The sequence continues at coordinate 3,750 of KZ070151.1, forward strand.
CGGAGCGGTGTTCCGGTTCCCGTGGCCATTTTAATTAATTTTAATGCTTTTAATTTCGCGTTAATGTGGATTGGAATTGGAAAAAGGTAGGCGGTGGAAAAAACACAGCACCCGCATTACAGTTTTGCCTACCGTTTATGCATTCTGGTTGCGTGGAATTTGTCGTTTCGTGAAAGCCTTACAAACATTCTCATAGCAAAATGGGTTGTATGCAGGTTCAATTTCGCAAACAAAAGCATATTAAAAGGTTTTCATAAAGTACGTGTTACTGCTGGAAACAGTATGTTATAAAGCAGTAAACTGAACATAAATATTGTTTCTCATTATGTTATTATGTACTGCTCTTATACGCAGAAAACATTCAAACAATATAACTACTTTTGAAATGTTAGATGTTGGAACAACTTCAGTATTTTATAATTGAAAATTAATATTCATTGCTCACAGCAGATCAGCAACAAATCAGGTTGATTAGTTATTCAAACAGTCTCTATTGAAATTGATTATTAGGTTGTGCCGTTCTCGTATCATTAAAAACAAAACCCGTTACCAGCTTCAATTGATGGACAAAATGAAAAATTGCCGAAAAATTCGTATAAAAACAATCCCCTAATAGAACACGTTTCGCCCTGCTTGGCACCCCTTTTTGTAATATTGTAGAGGTTTGTTGTGAAAAAAAAACTCCCAACGCTGGACATTTGGTCAAGAGCGGGTTGTTATCAGAATGTTACGACTCTTTCTCCCTACATCGGCGATGGACAACTTTGGACAGTTAACCAGCTGTGACACCGGTTTTTACTATAAACAATTTCGCTAGGACGCCCATGTTCCGTACCCGTTCGCAGACCGTTGCCGGGTGGATCACGAACTGCTGCACGAGGCGGGGTTAGGCTACCGGAATGCCAAAAGTTGGTTGGCTGGTTTTGGCTACGGGACAAGTGTACGTACATGAGCAATAATTTATTCTACTCCTTTATCCCGGCAGTGTGTGTGTGTATGTGTGTGGGCGCACAAGGTGTCCTATGGGAGTGGCGGCCGTGGGTTAGGTTGAACATCCGGGCTCAGCTCGGTCTCCACCCCAGGATACCAGGCGCTGTACAAATGACGGAGCTGCCGGGCAACACCGGGCACCGGTCTCCGGTGTTACGCTCGGTTCCTACGATTTTATCGGAGGATCGGACATTTACCAGAACGATCGTGGTCAACCGCGTTCCTTGTATGGTTATTTTTTCTCATCCTTCGCCTGCAAGTGGTCAATGGGCCGCGGGCATGGACGTACCGTGCCGGACGTACATGGCCCTTTTGTCGTGCGCTGGGAGTGAGTGGCGCTTTTTTGCTACTCCAGTTTCGTTCATTTGGTCGCCGATTATTTGCGGCAAGAAAGAAGGATGGAGCTGTTTCATTATTTTTTGCCGTTGTCTTCCCTCCCGGTTCCAGCCGGGAACAGGCCGGGCGTACCATGTTGCGCCATGGGATGGTTTGGAAAAAACACAGCACCCGCATTACAGTTTTGCCTACCGTTTATGCATTCTGGTTGCGTGGAATTTGTCGTTTCGTGAAAGCCTTACAAACATTCTCATAGCAAAATGGGTTGTATGCAGGTTCAATTTCGCAAACAAAAGCATATTAAAAGGTTTTCATAAAGTACGTGTTACTGCTGGAAACAGTATGTTATAAAGCAGTAAACTGAACATAAATATTGTTTCTCATTATGTTATTATGTACTGCTCTTATACGCAGAAAACATTCAAACAATATAACTACTTTTGAAATGTTAGATGTTGGAACAACTTCAGTATTTTATAATTGAAAATTAATATTCATTGCTCACAGCAGATCAGCAACAAATCAGGTTGATTAGTTATTCAAACAGTCTCTATTGAAATTGATTATTAGGTTGTGCCGTTCTCGTATCATTAAAAACAAAACCCGTTACCAGCTTCAATTGATGGACAAAATGAAAAATTGCCGAAAAATTCGTAAAAAAACAATCCCCTAATAGAACACGTTTCGCCCTGCTTGGCACCCCTTTTTGTAATATTGTAGAGGTTTGTTGTGAAAAAAAAAAACTCCCAACGCTGGACATTTGGTCAAGAGCGGGTTGTTATCAGAATGTTACAACTCTTTCTCCCTACATCGGCGATGGACAACTTTGGACAGTTAACCAGCTGTGACACCGGTTTTTACTATAAACAATTTCGCTAGGACGCCCATGTTCCGTACCCGTTCGCAGACCGTTGCCGGGTGGATCACGAACTGCTGCACGAGGCGGGGTTAGGCTACCGGAATGCCAAAAGTTGGTTGGCTGGTTTTGGCTACGGGACAAGTGTACGTACATGAGCAATAATTTATTCTACTCCTTTATCCCGGCAGTGTGTGTGTATGTGTGTGGGCGCACAAGGTGTCCTATGGGAGTGGCGGCCGTGGGTTAGGTTGAACATCCGGGCTCAGCTCGGTCTCCACCCCAGGATACCAGGCGCTGTACAAATGACGGAGCTGCCGGGCAACACCGGGCACCGGTCTCCGGTTCGGCGGGACGTGCGTGGGACGCGAACCGTAAAACCTTCACACCAGTGACGAGTAATTGACGCGGAAACTACACCACCCGCGCAAAAAAGGCCGGATCAACGAAGGATGACCGGCAGCGGCAGGTCTAGCCAATCGACCACAGACTGCCATCCGCACTCAATTAGCAATCATCTGTCATATTTACTCGCCGGAGCGGTGTTCCGGTTCCCGTGGCCATTTTAATTAATTTTAATGCTTTTAATTTCGCGTTAATGTGGATTGGAATTGGAAAAAGGTAGGCGGTGGAAAAAACACAGCACCCGCATTACAGTTTTGCCTACCGTTTATGCATTCTGGTTGCGTGGAATTTGTCGTTTCGTGAAAGCCTTACAAACATTCTCATAGCAAAATGGGTTGTATGCAGGTTCAATTTCGCAAACAAAAGCATATTAAAAGGTTTTCATAAAGTACGTGTTACTGCTGGAAACAGTATGTTATAAAGCAGTAAACTGAACATAAATATTGTTTCTCATTATGTTATTATGTATTGCTCTTATACGCAGGAAACATTCAAACAATATAACTACTTTTGAAATGTTAGATGTTGTAACAACTTCAGTATTTTATAATTGAAAATTAATATTCATTGCTCACAGCAGATCAGCAACAAATCAGGTTGATTAGTTATTCAAACAGTCTCTATTGAAATTGATTATTAGGTTGTGCCGTTCTCGTATCATTAAAAACAAAACCCGTTACCGCATTTTATAGTTAAGTTCCAGTGTTGTTTATTTAATACGTCTATTCGTTAAAGCTGTATTTTTTTGTGCGTTATTAAATTGTTATTATCTATGTTCGATAGGGTTCGGTTAGGATTAAGAAATTTATGTTATGTAGGCCGCGATTGGCCAGATAACGGCAATAAATAAAATGAAATGAAATGAGGTTTGTACACTCATACCTTGCTATACTTATAAAATTGCTTGTAGCAATCGACCAACAAGTCGACTGTCAAAACCAATATATTAAAGTATAAAGTATGTATTTTAATCGTAAACATTATTTGAAACGAATATACCACACCAGCTCGAAACTACTGAAAAGCGCACTCCTCAGCGATCATGTGACAAAATAATAATCCAATTTGAATTACGCCCGAAACCAAATTTCACACATCTGCGCACTCAGCTGCATACCGGCCAGCGAGCAAATTAATGTGAAATTAAGCATATTGAACGATTGATGTAATCAAACGACATCTTCCGGCCGAGTGGTTTGAGCAAAATTTTAAAACGATTGTCACAGCGAAGGTGGCTTCACCGGGTTCGGTGCACCGGGTTCGGCGGGACGTGCGTGGGACGCGAACCGTAAAACCTTCACACCAGTGACGAGTAATTGACGCGGAAACTACACCACCCGCGCAAAAAAGGCCGGATCAACGAAGGATGACCGGCAGCGGCAGGTCTAGCCAATCGACCACAGACTGCCATCCGCACTCAATTAGCAATCATCTGTCATATTTACTCGCCGGAGCGGTGTTCCGGTTCCCGTGGCCATTTTAATTAATTTTAATGCTTTTAATTTCGCGTTAATGTGGATTGGAATTGGAAAAAGGTAGGCGGTGGAAAAAACACAGCACCCGCATTACAGTTTTGCCTACCGTTTATGCATTCTGGTTGCGTGGAATTTGTCGTTTCGTGAAAGCCTTACAAACATTCTCATAGCAAAATGGGTTGTATGCAGGTTCAATTTCGCAAACAAAAGCATATTAAAAGGTTTTCATAAAGTACGTGTTACTGCTGGAAACAGTATGTTATAAAGCAGTAAACTGAACATAAATATTGTTTCTCATTATGTTATTATGTATTGCTCTTATACGCAGGAAACATTCAAACAATATAACTACTTTTGAAATGTTAGATGTTGTAACAACTTCAGTATTTTATAATTGAAAATTAATATTCATTGCTCACAGCAGATCAGCAACAAATCAGGTTGATTAGTTATTCAAACAGTCTCTATTGAAATTGATTATTAGGTTGTGCCGTTCTCGTATCATTAAAAACAAAACCCGTTACCAGCTTCAATTGATGGACAAAATGAAAAATTGCCGAAAAATTCGTATAAAAACAATCCCCTAATAGAACACGTTTCGCCCTGCTTGGCACCCCTTTTTGTAATATTGTAGAGGTTTGTTGTGAAAAAAAAACTCCCAACGCTGGACATTTGGTCAAGAGCGGGTTGTTATCAGAATGTTACGACTCTTTCTCCCTACATCGGCGATGGACAACTTTGGACAGTTAACCAGCTGTGACACCGGTTTTTACTATAAACAATTTCGCTAGGACGCCCATATTCCGTACCCATACGCAGACCGTTGCCGGGTGGATCACGAACTGCTGCACGAGGCGGGGTTAGGCTACCGGAATGCCAAAAGTTGGTTGGCTGGTTTTGGCTACGGGACAAGTGTACGTACATGAGCAATAATTTATTCTACTCCTTTATCCCGGCAGTGTGTGTGTATGTGTGTGGGCGCACAAGGTGTCCTATGGGAGTGGCGGCCGTGGGTTAGGTTGAACATCCGGGCTCAGCTCGGTCTCCACCCCAGGATACCAGGCGCTGTACAAATGACGGAGCTGCCGGGCAACACCGGGCACCGGTCTCCGGTGTTACGCTCGGTTCCTACGATTTTATCGGAGGATCGGACATTTACCAGAACGATCGTGGTCAACCGCGTTCCTTGTATGGTTATTTTTTCTCATCCTTCGCCTGCAAGTGGTCAATGGGCCGCGGGCATGGACGTACCGTGCCGGACGTACATGGCCCTTTTGTCGTGCGCTGGGAGTGAGTGGCGCTTTTTTGCTACTCCAGTTTCGTTCATTTGGTCGCCGATTATTTGCGGCAAGAAAGAAGGATGGAGCTGTTTCATTATTTTTTGCCGTTGTCTTCCCTCCCGGTTCCAGCCGGGAACAGGCCGGGCGTACCATGTTGCGCCATGGGATGGTTTCTGGGGTGGCCGCACCACATTCGCGTTCGGTTTACACTCCCACAGGCCGGCCGGGGTGCTAGCACGAAGTCAATAAATTTGTTTGCCGACCACAAAACTAAAGTATTACCAATTTTGGAGGAACCGTACAACAGCTGTTCGTAGTTGTTGTGCAGGGTTGTAAACTATCGGCGTGTGAACTGTGGTTATTTGATTTTTCACGCAGTCCGGACTACGGTGAACAAGCACAGATACAAGATAGATCGAGGGAAGATAGGCGGAGGTCCTAGCTGCAGTGCTCGGGTGGCTGGCCGGATATGGTATGGTTCGAGCCGACAGGCACCGGCTCCAGGATGCGAACGGACGGCAGATGCGACCCGCGGGAGGATTTGCCGTGTGCACGAGCGCACGAGCGAAGGATGCTACCGAAACAGCCAGCGAACGAGAACCGAACGGGAAGGCAAACGCGTTCGGTCGGTACATAGCCGCGCGTTTATGTACGCCTCGGGACGGAGTCCGAAGCCGAAAAGCGACTCCGCTCAACTCAAGCCCGGCGTCCAGAGCGTTGGGCGCCTGTGCCTCCGCTATCTCCGCACGAATGCGACGACGGCGCACATGGCTGTGGCACACGCTCAGGCAAACCCGAAACGACCCCATACGGCACTCGTTGCCCTCCCCTTTCTGGCTCCCCCCAGGAGCCGTGTACGAGCTGAGCAAGGATCTCGGCGTCACAGCATCGGGCCACCCAACGTCACAGCCATGTGAGTGAGTTGCGGCAATGAGTCACATATCGGTCGGCCCTCAGTGCTTGATTGCATATCCAGCAAGCCAAACATAAATAGTTTTCCAAAATTACCATCTCACCTGTGCTGCCCACCAGTGCCAAGTGATTTAGATCAAGGATCTCCGGAACAAATCGTGATCGTTAAAGCCCCGAGCGGCAGTGTACGGTCCTAAACGGTCCAGCAGCGACGTGGACAGGTTGGCGTAACCTGTTTCGCTGTTGCGTTGTATTTCGCACGCAATGTGGCACGGTTTAATTACGGATACACCATAATCGTATGTCATTGCAGCTCAGACGCACAATGGACGAGATCGAGTTGAAAAAGTGATAGTGCGATCGCGAGCGAATGATCGGGGCACGGCTGATGATGCCCGCGAATGCATAGTGCGGCAGATGCAACAACGGCCAGATGCAGCCCGCTGCATCTGCTCGGGATAGTTAAGTGGTGATCAAGACGCTATCTGTTACAGCGAACAGCCCGTTGTGCCCGTTGTCGCACCTTTGACGAATGTTGACAGTTGACATGCCTCGAACATGATCATCGATGGTATAGCGGCGGGCAGAAGTGAGTATTGTTTTGCATACTAGTTTTCTGGCAGACGAAGATGGTGATCTAGAAGGATTGGTGTGTGCGTTGAGGAGTAATAAAACAAGGAACATAATTACATCGTGAGGATTGTCGAAATTTTCAGTTGCTATTTTTCAGCAGTAGGCTGAAAATGTGCTCAGTTGAGAATAGTTGAGAATAGCTCAGTTCAATAATGTGAGAAGCTATGTAATGAAAAAAAGTGTCACCGTGCTTTCCATTGTGAACAATTGCTCCGGACACGGCACCATTACCCGCCAGGCGCCAGTGAAGACAACCTCCTACATTTGAGTAATCACGTCACCACAACACGGCGGTGAGCTCATCATGGACATTCCGGGTGTCGCCGAGAACTGGGAGCTGGAGGTGAATCCACTCATGCAGGAAATGCAAGCAGCCCATCGAGAAGACGAATACTTTAATCCCCAAGAGGTGAGTGCTGTGCGTGTGCGACGGAGAGTGCGACCAACTCCAGCGCCAACAGAATGATAATTAGCCGGCAGTATTGGTACTTAAATAATTAATCCCTTCTCGCGACTGACCGTTACAGGCTGTTGCGCGGGCTGGCACGCCTCTAATCTGGTCCGAAATGCATAAGACAACGTCAGGTGCTACGGTTTCGAATCCATTGCGGTTCACGAAAAGCTGAAAATTATGTGCATACATGCACTTTGCCATAAAAAAGTGTTATTAAAATGTAGATTTGGTGCCGGATTAACCCGCTGCTTGTTGAGGTGTGTAACGCTGGGGGATTACGACATTATGGTAATGCTTTGCGTGGGTTTTAATTGACCATCACGGGCGGGAGTACACTCAACAATGAGGTTAGAATAGTTCATCGTCTCCGTTTGTTCCACTAAGAATGATCGTTTGTTTTGTTTTGATATTTCAAGATGCGTAGCAAATCAGTACACATTTTGTCTTTCTGTATATCTACCCACTCTGAAAACTATGTGAGTAATGTTATATTTTGTAAATGTGCTACTTGTTCAAGGTAGAAATCGAGCCTTATAACCGCCATTATAATTTCTGGCGTACACAAATTTCTATCACATTTTGTCTTTCTGTATATCTACCCACTCTGAAAACTATGTGAGTAATGTTATATTTTGTAAATGTGCTACTTGTTCAAGGTAGAAATCGAGCCTTATAACCGCCATTATAATTTCTGGCGTACACAAATTTCTATCGAAAAATTCAAACACAACTATTTCGCCAGAGATAGTTTCGTAATTGAGATGTTCCTAATAGACCAATCCCACAATCATGCACCAAACCATCTAAGCAAGCCAACGTACCTCGGAAGCATCGACGCATTACATTGTTGATTCGGGTTTTCCGCTATCCCTCCGGGCGTTAGACATGTAAACGTATTTTCCAGCATTTTCCTCCCTCGTCGTTCGGAGCGGAATGGTTGATTATCCGTACGAAACGACCGCCGGAGTGATTACCCTACTTTATTGGCAAGAACGGGCCCCAACACAACTGCCTCCACCGTCACGACGGCGCGGTATGGGTACGGTTCCTTGGGCCGGGCG
>KZ070151.1:12161-36070 GCA_002091845.1 Anopheles cracens
CATTTGTCGTCGAGACTTAATCAAGCTTGAAGAGAACATTTTTGTCAAAAATGGGAATCAGATATGGTTCTTTTTATGTATAATCAACTAATTCATTTGGAACTTTTCTTCAACATTGTTTTGAACATGTTGCAATCTTTTTAAACATGTCAAGAAGTTAATCAGCTAGTTTAAACACATTCTAGTTGAAAGAAAATTGATACCTAACAGGATCAAGCTTTTACGAACACTATAGAAGCTTTCATGATTAGACCTAAACTGTGAACCTGATGAAGCTCATATTACTGCATGATTACAGCCATTTGCAGCTAGGACCTCCGCCTATCTTCCCTCGATCTATCTTGTATCTGTGCTTGTTCACCGTAGTCCGGACTGCGTGAAAAATCAAATAACCACAGTTCACACGCCGATAGTTTACAACCCTGCACAACAACTACGAACAGCTGTTGTACGGTTCCTCCAAAATTGGTAATACTTTAGTTTTGTGGTCGGCAAACAAATTTATTGACTTCGTGCTAGCACCCCGGCCGGCCTGTGGGAGTGTAAACCGAACGCGAATGTGGTGCGGCCACCCCAGAAACCATCCCATGGCGCAACATGGTACGCCCGGCCTGTTCCCGGCTGGAACCGGGAGGGAAGACAACGGCAAAAAATAATGAAACAGCTCCATCCTTCTTTCTTGCCGCAAATAATCGGCGACCAAATGAACGAAACTGGAGTAGCAAAAAAGCGCCACTCACTCCCAGCGCACGACAAAAGGGCCATGTACGTCCGGCACGGTACGTCCATGCCCGCGGCCCATTGACCACTTGCAGGCGAAGGATGAGAAAAAATAACCATACAAGGAACGCGGTTGACCACGATCGTTCTGGTAAATGTCCGATCCTCCGATAAAATCGTAGGAACCGAGCGTAACACCGGAGACCGGTGCCCGGTGTTGCCCGGCAGCTCCGTCATTTGTACAGCGCCTGGTATCCTGGGGTGGAGACCGAGCTGAGCCCGGATGTTCAACCTAACCCACGGCCGCCACTCCCATAGGACACCTTGTGCGCCCACACACATACACACACACTGCCGGGATAAAGGAGTAGAATAAATTATTGCTCATGTACGTACACTTGTCCCGTAGCCAAAACCAGCCAACCAACTTTTGGCATTCCGGTAGCCTAACCCCGCCTCGTGCAGCAGTTCGTGATCCACCCGGCAACGGTCTGCGTATGGGTACGGAATATGGGCGTCCTAGCGAAATTGTTTATAGTAAAAACCGGTGTCACAGCTGGTTAACTGTCCAAAGTTGTCCATCGCCGATGTAGGGAGAAAGAGTCGTAACATTCTGATAACAACCCGCTCTTGACCAAATGTCCAGCGTTGGGAGTTTTTTTTTCACAACAAACCTCTACAATATTACAAAAAGGGGTGCCAAGCAGGGCGAAACGTGTTCTATTAGGGGATTGTTTTTATACGAATTTTTCGGCAATTTTTCATTTTGTCCATCAATTGAAGCTGGTAACGGGTTTTGTTTTTAATGATACGAGAACGGCACAACCTAATAATCAATTTCAATAGAGACTGTTTGAATAACTAATCAACCTGATTTGTTGCTGATCTGCTGTGAGCAATGAATATTAATTTTCAATTATAAAATACTGAAGTTGTTACAACATCTAACATTTCAAAAGTAGTTATATTGTTTGAATGTTTCCTGCGTATAAGAGCAATACATAATAACATAATGAGAAACAATATTTATGTTCAGTTTACTGCTTTATAACATACTGTTTCCAGCAGTAACACGTACTTTATGAAAACCTTTTAATATGCTTTTGTTTGCGAAATTGAACCTGCATACAACCCATTTTGCTATGAGAATGTTTGTAAGGCTTTCACGAAACGACAAATTCCACGCAACCAGAATGCATAAACGGTAGGCAAAACTGTAATGCGGGTGCTGTGTTTTTTCCACCGCCTACCTTTTTCCAATTCCAATCCACATTAACGCGAAATTAAAAGCATTAAAATTAATTAAAATGGCCACGGGAACCGGAACACCGCTCCGGCGAGTAAATATGACAGATGATTGCTAATTGAGTGCGGATGGCAGTCTGTGGTCGATTGGCTAGACCTGCCGCTGCCGGTCATCCTTCGTTGATCCGGCCTTTTTTGCGCGGGTGGTGTAGTTTCCGCGTCAATTACTCGTCACTGGTGTGAAGGTTTTACGGTTCGCGTCCCACGCACGTCCCGCCGAACCCGGTGAAACCACCTTCGCTGTGACAATCGTTTTAAAATTTTGCTCAAACCACTCGGCCGGAAGATGTCGTTTGATTACATCAATCGTTCAATATGCTTAATTTCACATTAATTTGCTCGCTGGCCGGTATGCAGCTGAGTGCGCAGATGTGTGAAATTTGGTTTCGGGCGTAATTCAAATTGGATTATTATTTTGTCACATGATCGCTGAGGAGTGCGCTTTTCAGTAGTTTCGAGCTGGTGTGGTATATTCGTTTCAAATAATGTTTACGATTAAAATACATACTTTATACTTTAATATATTGGTTTTGACAGTCGACTTGTTGGTCGATTGCTACAAGCAATTTTATAAGTATAGCAAGGTATGAGTGTACAAACCTCATTTCATTTCATTTTATTTATTGCCGTTATCTGGCCAATCGCGGCCTACATAACATAAATTTCTTAATCCTAACCGAACCCTATCGAACATAGATAATAACAATTTAATAACGCACAAAAAAATACAGCTTTAACGAATAGACGTATTAAATAAACAACACTGGAACTTAACTATAAAATGCTTCGTAGCATTATGAATGTATTAATCAGTTTCAAATAAAACAAGTTGGAAGAGTTTTGAACAGTTGTTTTATTATTTTATTGTTAGTCATACTCCACTAAAATTATGCGAATTGTAAAGGTTTTCAATAACTGTGCTGATAAGGAAAGGATTACTCTATTAATTCTGATGATTTTAAATTTAATTTAAAAAAATTTAAAGCCTTTTTTCGATCAGAATACAGCATCTCGAGCTCAACCTTAACCCATTCAAGACGCCTAGAAATTACATCGTGTGAATGCAGTCCATAACTTTAATTTTAATATACTATCTCAAATAATGTGATTATATATTTGGATTGACCTGCATTCTGTCCTATTCCAAACAAAGAACCATTTCTGGTCGTCTGGGCTATTGTACGGCTTAACCCAAGCTAGTTCATCCTACATACTGCCATGGTCCTTTCCGATCAAGCTGAACTCGTAATTAGACCAAATGATCGTCAACAACCTGTTAACAATTTTTTCACCATTGAAACCAATTCAAAATATTTGGTGTGCTATGCTGATTATTAATACTTTAACTCTTTAATCCATTAGTGCATTCTTGATTTCAAGATGGAAGATTTTCATTAGTACCTATTTCATATGATTCTGGGATAAAATAGGAACTGAATGAATATCTTATTTAAAGCATGTTATTTTATTAGTTTAACCTTGCTGAATTTTGTTGCACCTTAAATATGCTAACATGTAGATATAATGTATTCATAAAATTCCTTAAAATACACTGAACCGATATGATGTCAAAGAAAATCAATTACGGATGGAGATACTGCACGTATCTTCTAGGCAATATATCCAACATGATAACACGTTAATGTACTTCAAAGGCCGTTTAGCAACAAATTTCAGATCATAGTTGAAATTCTAGATTAAAAAGAAAATTATGTTATAGCGATTTAAAGACTAAGAGAAGCTGTTTAACGAGGTTTATTATCAATCATTTGCTCTCTGTTTGTTGTTATTTGTGTTTAGATCGACTATGCAAAAAGTCGGATAATCTTCTATGCCAACACAATCTGAACATCAATTTACCAGCTCAGAAATGTTCATTAGAAAGATCAAGTATACCACAATTTATGCATATTTTAGGGATATGGTCAATATATGCTAATTATGATTAATTTTGATGAAAGAAAATTGTAATGAAACTCATGTTAAACTATTTTAGCTGAGTGGTAGATGATTGCTCCTCATCGTCAAATTAAAGATTTTAAATGAAACAAATAGGTATGTTCAAGGCATAAAGGTAAAATAACAAAATTATAAAATTGTGTTATAGATGTTTGTATGTTTGAGCACACATCTCCTCATCGCAGTACGTGGCATAACATAAATGGATAGTTTTTTGTTTTGCCTGTGCAAACTATGCTCCCCCCTCGGAGGCCATTAATGCAGCGTAAAAATGCAATTTACACCAAAACAGATTTTTTATCGTACCTATTAAAATCACTTTTTTATGCACCGCGCGAACAAACCCCTGCTGGTGCTGGGTTCTGTCGATGCTTTTTTAAAACCACCGGAACGGTCATGCTGATCGTCCGGGTTCGGCTTTGTCCCAGTGCCATTTGTGTGCCTTCCGTTTCAGAGCCTATTTTGCTTCCGTAGCTACTTTTTTTGTTGCTGTTTTCGTTGCTCAACAATTCAATGCTCACTGCTCGATACATAAAATATGGGCTTTAAATACATTTTTGTGTGCATTCACTTCAGCAATAATTATAATTCAATTTCACCGACAGTACAACATTATTTTCGCGACCTCGCGGCCCGTGCATTTCCGATTTTTTTTTTCGAAGGATCAGGAAACGGTTGAAGGGTAGGAACAAATAGAATTGAGTGAAATAAAAAAACTACAGATAATCACACACGGTTATCCCAATGAGAATAATGCCCGCTGACTTTTATGCTCCTCTTCGATCGACACCTATGGAGAACCTGCTGAGCGGTTGTGGTGGTGGTTTTGAAAATTTAAATAATTATCTGATTGAGTTATAATAGTAAAGTGGAAATATTCATCAGCCCAAAGCCTAACGCGTGATACAGTGAGTGTGCGTGCGTGCGTGAGAGTTTATGTGAATCGTGAATGCGAACGTTAAAGCGGTCCGAAAAGAGTTCAATAACAGACGCGACTACCGAACGCGGTTGGTAAATAATATATAAATAAATAAATACAGGTAAAGTCTCATGCATTTATAATGACACCCGGTATGCATGCAGCTATTTTTCATGCCCATGTGTGCGAATGTATCGGATCCGGATGTCGGATGCAATAAGCTCACACGAACAGAACGAGCAGCGGGAGACTTTTCCGCCGCGCAGGAAGCGCCCGGAAGGTGCACCGAAGGAGTCCCTAATTGAAAAACACTCAACCTAAATCAAACACACTTACCAGCATCGTACCGGGCATGGGATTTTTTGTTTTGTTCGGTTTGATACGCCGGAAATGTGCAAATGTGTACGCTCGATCTGCGCACGAGTGTGGTGAGTAAGAGAAAAAAGAAAAGCAACAACGAAAAAACGCAACTAATGTGAGCGAATACTTTGCTTAAGGTATTTATTTTTCATGAAATGATGAATGACGAATAAAATACGTTACATTGGCGCGTTGGATCCAGCCAGTGTGTGTTGGGACAAAATGAAGAAAAAAAACTGGAAAAAATGCAGATGCCTTCACTTGCCAAATCGCTTGATTGATGCTTGCAATTAGGACTCATTGTTATCAAGTGTTAAAAATCGAGCGAAAAGGCGAGACGTATTAATTATTAAAGCCTTCCCGTTAGTGTGCAGCTGCTGCCGAGAGAAGCATCCAATTAACACGTGTGTACGTTAAATTGAATTATTTTTGTTTGTTTAGTAATCAATTTTGATTTTGAATGAGGTTTTTCGCACATATGTTTCGCTGTACTCTTAATATCAATAACAGTGTTTAAATTTTCTTTTTCTTAAATTTTTTTCATCAGGTTGTTTTCCTTCTTCATTAGTTTTTAAGGCAGTTTGAGAGATGATAGAAAGATAACACTTGAAAGAGTTAATATCTTTGACCAAGAATAATTCGTCCAGAACACACGCTGTCATTTCAATTTCACCGACAGTACAACATTATTTTCGCGACCTCGCGGCCCGTGCATTTCCGATTTTTTTTTTCGAAGGATCAGGAAACGGTTGAAGGGTAGGAACAAATAGAATTGAGTGAAATAAAAAAAACTACAGATAATCACACACGGTTATCCCAATGAGAATAATGCCCGCTGACTTTTATGCTCCTCTTCGATCGACACCTATGGAGAACCTGCTGAGCGGTTGTGGTGGTGGTTTTGAAAATTTAAATAATTATCTGATTGAGTTATAATAGTAAAGTGGAAATATTCATCAGCCCAAAGCCTAACGCGTGATACAGTGAGTGTGCGTGCGTGCGTGAGAGTTTATGTGAATCGTGAATGCGAACGTTAAAGCGGTCCGAAAAGAGTTCAATAACAGACGCGACTACCGAACGCGGTTGGTAAATAATATATAAATAAATAAATACAGGTAAAGTCTCATGCATTTATAATGACACCCGGTATGCATGCAGCTATTTTTCATGCCCATGTGTGCGAATGTATCGGATCCGGATGTCGGATGCAATAAGCTCACACGAACAGAACGAGCAGCGGGAGACTTTTCCGCCGCGCAGGAAGCGCCCGGAAGGTGCACCGAAGGAGTCCCTAATTGAAAAACACTCAACCTAAATCAAACACACTTACCAGCATCGTACCGGGCATGGGATTTTTTGTTTTGTTCGGTTTGATACGCCGGAAATGTGCAAATGTGTACGCTCGATCTGCGCACGAGTGTGGTGAGTAAGAGAAAAAAGAAAAGCAACAACGAAAAAACGCAACTAATGTGAGCGAATACTTTGCTTAAGGTATTTATTTTTCATGAAATGATGAATGACGAATAAAATACGTTACATTGGCGCGTTGGATCCAGCCAGTGTGTGTTGGGACAAAATGAAGAAAAAAAACTGGAAAAAATGCAGATGCCTTCACTTGCCAAATCGCTTGATTGATGCTTGCAATTAGGACTCATTGTTATCAAGTGTTAAAAATCGAGCGAAAAGGCGAGACGTATTAATTATTAAAGCCTTCCCGTTAGTGTGCAGCTGCTGCCGAGAGAAGCATCCAATTAACACGTGTGTACGTTAAATTGAATTATTTTTGTTTGTTTAGTAATCAATTTTGATTTTGAATGAGGTTTTTCGCACATATGTTACGCTGTACTCTTAATATCAATAACAGTGTTTAAATTTTCTTTTTCTTAAATTTTTTTCATCAGGTTGTTTTCCTTCTTCATTAGTTTTTAAGGCAGTTTGAGAGATGTTAGAAAAGATAACACTTGAAAGAGTTAATATCTTTGACCAAGAATAATTCGTCCAGAACACACGCTGTCATGTTTTAACAAACACTTAATGAACGAGTCTTCCTTTTTCGATGAAATTTCATTAAAACATCAAAAGTGATTTCAATTTTGAAGAGCTATGATTAAAAATCAATTGTTCATACTATTTACATCGAAAACGTCATTTGTTTCATTAATTTATTCTAAAATTTCTATACTCTTCTACACTGCAGCACAAAGCGCACAAATCCGTGTGCCATCGAATCGCCAACCTGGCGAAATAGTTCCTCACTATTCTCAGCACTTTTTCGCACCTCAACATGATAAGGGAGGTCCCTTGAGCCGTCCCTCATCCCGTTCGAACATCCCACCCCGTCCCAACAGTGGGGACATTATTCAGCTTAAGAGGTACCGCAAAAAACCAAACAGAAAAAATCCTCTGAAAATCCACTGGAGTTGTGTGCGGCCGCAAAAGTAAAGTGCACCCATTTGCGAAGTAGAACGAAATTTCGTGTATGTGTGCTGCGATGGGTTCATACGCTCATGGCACTTTCCGGGCAGAGGAGCGCCGAAACAGACGGTGCACACATGATACGTTTCCCTGGGAGAGGTGAAACATAAAAAAGGCGCTACCGAACCGGATACTTAAGGCGCAAATTAACGGTGGCTTCACTCTGTCGCCGTTTTCCTCCGTTCGTTCCCGATCTCGCGGTCGCGCTTCATCTCGTCCTAGCGCTTGCGGTCAGACGCGGGCTACGTTTCATTCTTGCGGGCTTTTAACGGAGAGTTCATATAATAATAATAAAAAAAAACTACCAACGCCCAAGCCACACATTCGCGAGTAATGCCACTCGCCAAAAATGTGGGCCAAAATGCATAAGAAACAGAATGGCTCCGTACTATTTGGACCATTACGCGTCGCATCTATCGTCGACCGGGTGGCGAGAAGACCCGTGCGCCTATGCCGGCTGTTTATGGAACTTTTTACGATCCAACATAAGTAAATACTACGCCATTTAGGGCAACTCACCAGGCCCGGGCGCAAGATGTAACTTGAATAATTTGATTTAATGGAACTAGGGCAATAAATCATGTGAAGGTGCAGGAGCACTCACTCGACTGAGTGCGACTTCCTCCGCGGCAGGTTCTAGAGGTCTACCCAAGGCCTCAACAGGGAAACACAATGTACACAATGTACCGAACTTTTGCTACATGGGTTCCGCTGCGAAGAAAGCGGAAGTAAAAGTTTGTTAGCGAGAGGATAATACGAAGTCAAAGTTGAAATATTTTGCAATAATTAAGATAAAGATAACGAGACACTTGTTGCCCGCCCGCATTGCTAAGTACCCCCCAATGCAGTACTCCTTCCGGAAACAACTCAATCCGGCAAATCATCACCTTGATTCGTTGATTGCTGGTAGTCTAGAGCGCAGCAAGCGCGCTGGCAAGACCGGTACTGTTCGTACGGTTTTATGGTTCAATTTTGCTCGGGCACAAAATGCACATTCTGCACCAACGCCACCCGGGTTACGTGGCACTGGAGTAGCCGTCCAAAAAGCCCAACCGAAAGGGCGATAAAGTTGGGTGTAACTGGGCGTGAGGCATCATAAAACAATTACACTAAGTAGCCGTCCAAAAAGCCCAACCGAAAGGGCGATAAAGTTGGGTGTAACTGGGCGTGAGGCATCATAAAACAATTACACTATGTGTTGATTATGAGCCGAGAGTAGTAAAAAGGATTTGTAAGAGGTTATGCCTTCGCTTTAAAACTCACGCCGAGCTGCCGCACGAAGCAGGCCATGGCGCTCGCTTTATCGCTGGGGCGCGCATGGGGAAATGGTTTCGGTAGCAGTAGAAATAATAGTAAAATTTTGCGGTTCCGCTATTAATTTTGCTCGGGCGTCATAAACTAAAATTTGTTGAAGTAGCTCATTACGTCGTAGAAGTGCAGTAAAGTTACGTTACGTTACGTGCGGCCCGAACGTCCCGCTGCTGTCTATGCGGCTTAATGTGCTGTTAATGATAGCGTCGCTACTGTCGGGCGTAGGTTTTATCTTAATTTCATGATTATATAGCCCGGAGTTGATACTGGTATTCAAACGGAAGTGTTAAAAGTGACATAAAGGCGGTCGTGAAAATGGTTCGGGCTGGTAATTTGATTTGCAGCAAGTGTCTAATAGCTTACATGAAACAGATGAATATTTTCTTTTTATTGAACTACTTTCAAATCTTGACCATCTTTGAAAGGAAGTTAGCCATTGATGTGAAAATAATGGCAATATCGGTTCCCTATGGCCAGTGCCCAAGTGCTCTTTTTATTTAAATATTTTTTTAATCACATATCAGTTTCACAATATTAGAGTTGATCTCCTTTTAACCATAAGCTATGGAAGTGTTTGAAATTACAAATAAAAATCAACAAAAATAAAGCTATGTTGCATATGACCAAAAACATCAGCTAGCATAGTGAATACAGTTTCAGAGAGTATTTAAAGCAAACGTATATGTAACCAATATAAAGTAAATAAGTATTCATTGAATGAATACATGTTATATGGAAGTTAATACATATCAAGGTAGAATATATTAAACAAACGAACTGTCTTTTATCTTTTGCATTGCTTTACTGTTAATTTTCTTTGCAAAACTGTGTAGAACCACTCAAAGTGTGCAAATAGCCATTTGTATGCGAAAACAAACCAGTAGCACAGATTAGTTCTGCTAAATGAACATAATATTTTAATGCTTTAGCATTTTCAATTGCTTCAGATTGAACAGCTAGCTTTAGAAAACAAACGTAGACTTATTTATGGGCGCTGTTATAATGTCCGTAAAAAATCGATCACCTGTTAGGAAAATAAAACAAAAACTGATGATAGATGATAGATGATAGTGATGTTATTCAAAGGTAATTATGTTAATAAATTAAAATGTAAATAAAAAATGTATTTGTTTGATGTTTTTAATATTTTATCTAATACTTTTACTGTTTCGCGCGATGAACAAAATTTCTCCATGTAAACGACCACATAATTTTTTTTTCAATTATTTATTTTACAATTACAATTATGAATTTTCTTATTTTTTCAAAACAAATAATCATTTTAAAATACGTTTAAAAAAACTACCCTTGCCTACTATTTCATTTGAAGCGTTTACAGTAATGTTCGATGTTTTTACATTATCAACTGAAAACCCCTGTAACTATAATTTTGTAGAACATTACTTTCATCTATCTCTTCAAGTTTTCGTTTTGATGTCAACATACGGGTGATTATATAGTTATGTTACGGACTGTATAATTTTAACCTGCATAATTTTGAACAAACTAGATCCTACATTTGTCTCTGAATATTTTGAACGATTGTATTCTAATTTGGTTGATGAACACAGAACCTCTATTCATCCATTGTAATTGCAAAAATGTGTTCGAATGGTTCCAATAGATATACAAAGATCATTTTTCATGTTAGAAAATACTGTACGATCGTCACGCAGCTACAAATGATTGTAAAGCTACCATATGAAATGACTTTCGCAGCAGAAGATATGCTAAACTGGCTTGCAGCGCCCGATTCGAGAGTTTAATTTATCATTTGATACATAAAATACAAACCAGTAAGTAGTGCGTGGAATGAAATGTACATAGTTACACGTTCTATTTCCGCATTCTCTACATATCAATGCTTCTTCGTTCGAACTCGTAGTTGCAAGTAGAACGTGTAACTACACAACTACACAAATATATGTAACGTTTAACTACACTTCATTCCGTGCACTTATTACTGATGTATTTTACATACCAAATGATTGGAATGTGATTGGTCAAATGCGATAGCAGCGAATGATTTCTTGCTCTGAAATGTAACGAAACTATTGCTAAGCATTGAATGAAAATATAAAACATTGTCAAAAAATTGCTCCCTCCCCGTTTCGTTGGCTTTCGAAGCGTGCTCTCATCTCATCACCTTCTTCGCCGCGGTGATCCCAAGCTGCGGGGCAGCCGCCTGCACGGCAAAACTCATGACCCGTCCCGGCGTATCCCCAGCGCCATCGGAATCGGCTATCGTCTGGCGCAAGATTTTATTGTTATCGCTGCGTTGATGTTGACCATACAAATAAAATTATATTATTTTTTATTGATGGTCATTTTTGCCCGTTTCGCCCGCCTGGGACCTGTTGCGGATGGCACTGGCCGTGGCCGTCTGTGTGCAAGTGTGCGCGGCCCGGGGAGAGTTTGTTTTTATACACTGTTTGTTTTTATTCGTCTCTTTTTGTTTTAGCAGGCGTTTGTGGCTTGTTAACTGCTTACTTTTCCTCTCCTTTCGGGACTCTCGAATGGGAAAGACATTTTCTAAGGCTCATCATCCATCGGTCCTTCTATTGCACACACACACACACACAGTTCGGTTTTTTCGGATAGTTTTTTTTCTTTCTTCAACCAACGATGGCGCGATCACGGTAACGACGCGGTCGAACTCCTCCGGAGGTAAAGTTGTTGAAATGGCTATTATAAAAATCACATTTTTATGTATTGATTAATTGACGCTGTAAATTTTTGTGACATTTTCTGACCAACCCCCCGGTCGGTCGGGCCGAGCCATCCCGGCACATTCACGAGGGTTGGCTGGTGTTTGCTTTGCCGCTCGGAAGACGGACTTCTAGAGCGCGTATCGCGCCGCAGCTGACAGTTGTCGCGTCAATCATTGTGATCGCTGATGCTTGCGTGATTTTGTCACTTTTGGCATGTTTTGGTTCCGAGCATTTGATTGAATGTCTCATCCAGAAAAAAAAGTTTTGATGTGATTAGTTTTTATGTAATTAAAGCAGAAGAAATAAGATGCAAATAAGTCTTAAAAAACCCGCGAAGTAGTGCTTGTGGTCATAATTAATTTTATTTTTACAATCTGCACGATATTTAGATATTATGTGAAGCCTTGAATCTCGATTGTCATAGGGCAAATGAATGCATGCTGAACATGCTGGATAATTCGAACAGACTTCATACCAAAAACATACGTTTCATGTGTATTATTAAGATTTTCGAGTCAATTTTGCATTTTGGATGAATTCCTTTTGAAAAGTAGATGAAAGTAGATGAGGAGTGTGCAGTTAGATAATGCAAAAATTAACAGATAATTTAAATAATAAGCTAAACAGAATAATTCTGTTTTTAAATCAACAATTTAGTCATACATTATGAGCATTTATGTATTTAAAGAATTTTGAAAAGAATTTTGAAAAGAATAAATAATAAAAACACATAAACATTATTACCTGTAATAATGTAAGGCACTGGAGATGAACTGGCAACAATGCTTACAAACAAACTTTATTATAACGATTCAAGATTGATATTTTTAAGAAGACTTTAACTACAAAAACGAGAACTATGTTGGTAAAATACTATGTTGGTAAAATTTGACTTGTTTTCTGTTTCATTTCTTGACTGTTTTACAAAATAAATTATAATAAATAAATAAAATTTCTAAATGGCTTTTGCATTCATTTTCAAAACTGAAAAACGGCTTTAAGAAAAAACAATTTTAAACGAAACATGATAGCAAAAAGAAAATATTATGCTAGTAATTTGATTTAATCTTTATTTGGTGTCTTTATTTGGTTTATATATACATTTTTAAACCATTGTAATGTCTATGGTAGATAAAGTTCAATTACTAAGGACAGAAGTCGTTTTTGCGTGTTTACACCTAACACTAATGGATGACTCTAGGAATTAAAACAATTCTATTCTAGAAACATTAATCATGGAATATTACTCTTGAAATCTACATTTAAATTGCACTTGAAAATGTCTGTCTTGGCTTTGAGTTTAGTTTAGTATTTGGTTATCATGTAACGATACAAATTATCAACAATATTAATACGTTTTGCACAAGTTTAATGGTTTTTCCCTGCTATCAGTTATATCCCATTTTTTGCCGTGCTATTGATTTACTCGAAAGAAAACACCAGCACTTTACCAACTACTGGCCTGCGGCAATCCAAACCAACCATAATTAACACATTTGACTAATCAGATTGATCAGCCAAAAATACATGTTTATAACGAGAAACAAGATTCGGGGCTCATTATGGTAATAAATTACTATTTGTCTAAAACCGTGAACGTACGGCACAAACATTTTAACAACACAATGCAGATGCAATTCTTATCGCCCCATCAGGGAAGCATGTTGTGCACACCGTCCCGCATAAAAACCATTTTCTTATCAATGGTCACCTGATCCTAAGCCGTTTTGGTTTCGTCCAAAACAAAGAACAAAGTCGAACGAGCGTCCTTCATGCCACCTAAGTAAACACGGAATGGCATCGCCTGCAGCAATCATCTAAACCGGGACCCGGACCGTCCGGTCACCGTGCACTTTCGTGTTGCACCCCAATCGACCCAAATTATCGCCCGGGCAAACTCCGCAGGTTGAGATGCAAATGAGCGATACGGAGGAGAGTGGAAAAAATAAATACAGGAAAAACAGTAATGAGCGCACTGAAAACGCCGAAACTTGTTGCGGCCCTCCCATTTGCACAAAACGCCGCGGGTCTTGCTGGAATACTGGCTTTTGTTTCCTTACTTACACCCACCCACTCACCCACCCAACGGATACTGGGTGGGGGTGGTGTCTAGCAGGCGGCCAGGTGTGTAGTGCGCTGCTGGAGCCAGCTCTGCCCAGACGGATGATCCATGGATCCGTGGGCCCTCATACGATCGTCTGCCTATAAATTTACATAATCAATGCATCATCATCATCACCGTTGCGATGCACCGCCGAGGTCGAGGTTACGGTGCGCGCAGTCGGACGCAGTCAGGTAGGTGGAATTGGGTGTAAAATATGAAACCGCATAATCAGCGTCGTCTCCAAAACGCTAACTGACCGTGTCCGTTCTTTCAACACCTACGGCGTAATCTGTTTCGCTGCCTCAAGTGTCTCCAGGCGCGCCCGCGGACTCGCTGTGTGTGTGTGTGTCTTTGTGTTGATTGCTGGGTAAGATTTAACGCGGAAGATGTCCTCCGTCATAAAGCTGGGGAGTTTAAAACAAACAGCAACCCGTCCGGGCGACTCAGGAAGCACTGAGGTTCTTGGTTATGGCCCCGTCCTTCGGGGCTGTTGCCTCGCGGCAAGAGAAAGGTCCACGATGGGGAGGAGGGGGGGGACGAGAATGCTAAGAGGATGGAAAGTATGATTTGTTAAGCCAGAGCCTCGAGGTGCTGCTTGCTGCGTACCCATTCGAAGAGTCCTTCTCGTCGGCCACGACGTTTAATCGGTTTACAAGGCGCGCCCTGCACCGTGGAAACAATCCATCGCCGGCCGTGACCATCGTGTCCGAGTCCGGCGCGGACCGGGACGGCGCAGGGGCTGTAAAATGTTTAGTTGGGCTTAAAATAATAAAACCCTCTCCCGGTCATTTGTTGCACTTCGGGGGGTTGTTCGGGAAAAATTAAAAAGAAAAATAACCGAAGAGATTCAATTTGGAGTACGCAATGCAGTTTTATTGGGTCCTGCGTCTGGGCCGATGTGTGTGTGTGTGTACTCACGGATCCATCGCCACACAGTTCCTTCCTGCCCGGGGAGGCAGATCGTTTGTTGTTGGTAGCGTTTGTTTGTTACTCTTCTTCGGGCCCGGCAAACCCGGCAATAACTCGGGCTCGGTATGCTGGCGGTTATTCGCGAGACGCACACCGTGACGCCACCGCGGGCAGAACCGGTCGGACCCGTCGCGTAGTCGCACAAACTGGTGCGCGCGGAACCCGGCGGTACGTGGCCCGGCAGCGACGAAGAAATGACTAATTCCATAAACATTTATGTCTGGTGATATTGCACTTTTTATGATAAATATATTTAAATGAGCACTCCGAGGCGATTGTTGACTGCTTGTGAACTGTTGCTGGGGAGGGGTGGGGGGGTAGGAAAAAAGAGGGCTCTGAAACGGTGAGGTGAGGCGCCATGTGGCGTCCGTGCGCTGAAAGACAACGGCAACAATAACGAGACACTTCAACAACCGGGTCGTAACACCGAAAATTCCGAAATTATTACTATTCCGCGCGGCCCAGGTTGAGTTCGCTCCGCAAGGGGGAAGCGTTGGAGGGCCGTCTTGCGATGCTCATCGATCGTCATCCATGCTGATGCGGTCCTGATTGCAATAAATAGGTTTCGGTGCAGTTTTGCACACTGCAGCGTCGACTGTTAACAACCACCTGGGAGGAACGGAGCCGTCGTTGGAACGTTCGCTTTTTTTTTTGTTCAACCAAGAGGTATAAATCGGTCGGGTGGATGAGCCTTGTCTTAACAACCGTGTGCAGCCGTGCTCAAACGATTAGGTCGTTTAATGACCGCATTCGGAGATTCGACGAAAAGATTGATTTGCAACGGTTTACGAGCCAATAATAGCTGAAAATGGAAATTTCTCTACTTTGATTCGCCACCCAACAAGGGTTCGGTTGAGTTTTGATTGATTTTTTTTAAAGGTGATTTCCTGACCAGTGGCGTACAAGAAACCAACGTTCTGCTACACAGAAAGCAAAAGACAAATATTTAAAATGGCTTACTTCTTAACTGTAGTAAATACTCAATTAGATTTCGAGACGGTTAAAATATTTTGACATCAGACCATCGCGCCATCGTCAACCTATCGTTACTCTCGACCGTTTTGGCGGAAGATTCGACCTCTGTCCATGTCCACGGACTTACTCGTCTGGCGTCATTCTACTGACATGGCTTGATATGGCGAGTCTAATGCGCTGCAGGATAATAAGGTAAACATACAACTCATAGACCTCGCCATTGTAGCGGATTCTCGATTGTCCTCCCAAACCTACAGGGCCAACAATTCTTCTGTTCGACGTTGTCATGCCTGCCTCACGGCTTACTAGATTGTCTTATACTAGGTTGTTTTAAGTTATTGCAATGCTATATTGCATTTCTGGATTAGTATGTTCATAATATTGAATTTGAAGATGATGTTTGAAAATCAAACAACAATGTTGGAGAGTTATACCACATTCTTCTTTTGTACATAACGACTCATTGTTCGATACCAGAATGTTGTATAATTCTCGAGAAACATTTTCCCAAACTACAGCATATACAGCAGCAATTGTTAACTTTGAATTTTAATGGCTACGTCTAAGGGATCTTCCAGGAATTCTAGGAGATGTCAAAGCATTTGTCTGTTTAGATTGTTAGTGAACAGAATATTAGTATACTATTGCTTGAATTGAAAAAGCTTAATTATTCTATAAGCGATTGAATAAACGTTATCAATCTCGAATATCAGCTCATTGTTTAAATTACTAAATATAGTCTAAAGTTAATTTGATCAAAGATGTAGATTGATCAATCAATCATACACATTTTTCCCTAGCGCCACTAAATAATTATAGTCAATTATTATACAGTTTCACCTGCAACCATTCACCGAAGCTCGAAAATGATCTATTAATCATCATTTCAAACAATCCGTACTCAGCCAACGGTTCGAACAGATCGCTCCAACGGCCGGGAACGGTGCCGGTGCAGGAGCGTTTCCCTATGTGGCCGTCACGATCGCGTTCACGAGCTGTTGATCATCGCCGTGAGCGTTGCAGTTGATTGTCCATGAAGAGCAGCAATGGGGCGCGTTTGCGTAAGTGATTTTCCCGATGCAAATTAGGCCATCGCTCATCCAGTCCGGACGCTACGGACGCACTGCTAGCCAGTGGACACGATTGGACCGGTGCATCCCGCGCCCCGTTTCGATCCGTCTCGATGCACTTTCCAAACAATAGCGGCGTAGTGCGTAGGCAAATGCATCGCACATCGAGCGCTAATGGAAGGGCCCCCAAAACGCTCGCGCCACCGGCTCACCAGCGCTGTACCACACAATAATCATAATAGTAATAATAAACATCCCACTGTAGCCGGAGAGTTACATAGCTCCGGTGTCTACGGCCGTTTGGTTTTTAGCACATGGCACAAGGTGAAACAAAAATGAACGATATCCCATAACGATGTGCGCGGACCCGAATGGAGGGGGACAACGGAGGTGGTTGCATTCGCCATTTTTAAGAAAAGTGGCAACAAATATTGCTGTTGCCATGTCGTTACCTTTTTACACGGCGTGTCCCGTGCGGCTGCAATGTCAATTAATGTGTGTTTTGCAACAAAAGCGTTATTACTGCTGCACATCCTCGTCGACGAGCTAAGGAGCCGGTGGTGGTGGTTACTGCGCTAGTTACTTAGCGTGTGCCATTGTGTGCCTTTTTCTGCACTTGCAACTGCACAGTACCATACGCACTTCGAATGCACTTCTTGCCGCAGCCAAGATGGATGCCCGTTAGCGTTGTACCGCGGGCTCCGCGCCCGATCCGGATTTGGATTAATACCGTTTGTTTGTTTGTTTGTTTTGATTGTTTATAGCAGTTGTTTTGTGCACTTCCCGTTTCGTAGCTTGTTATGTTCGGGCGGGTAGAGAAGCGATAAAATATACCGCATAACTCGCGCTCGCAGCACGAACTACCTCTAGCCAGTGCAACGGTAATAATCGTCATGGCAGTCGAGATTTGTGCGGTTTCTTGCACATGAGTTGCTTTTTTTTCCTCCTCCGCTGCAAGTAGGCAGATGGACAGTGGCCGTGGCGCCTTCTTTGAAATGATACGGAAACCTGCCGCAGGCACAACTTAACGCCTGTGGCTAGTTATCCAAGTTAACTGGCGGATAGACCGAGCACTTCACGCACTGCACTTGCCCTCTGGCGAAGGAATCATTGCAGTGTGTAACAAATCCTAATCTATTTAAATATGCATCGGGAATGTGAAGAGAATAATAACATTACATAATTCAAAATAGCTTGTACGGAAAACATTGAATTGGGAGGTCAAAATTTAACAGCCGATGGATATTTTCCTGTAAATTATGGAAACAGTATAGTGATCGTTATATTGTCCAGTGATTTCCCTTCACAACCCTACTCTTTTTGATGGTCTTCGTTAGTCATTTCAGTGGCTTTCTGTTAATCATTGTATAGCTTCCTTCGTGGGTTGTAAACTATACGACAACTGTTTATAGAGGTAAAATAATTGGCATTAAATACAAAAATAAGATCGTTACCGCTTACGCGCTTCATGGTCATCAGACGATCGTTGCCTGAAGGGGACGTTAATGATATTGTTGTACAACTTGCGGTTATGAGATGCGCAATAACTATTCAAAGCTAGGAATGATGTTTATTCTGCCTTATGACCAAAAAAACTGGAAGCAAAACATGTGACCTAAAAATGCATTCAAAGATAATTTAGTTTTTAACGAATTTTGAAAACGATTTTTTGTACTGGAAAAAACGAGTGCTAGTACAATTGTTACATGAATTTTGTGTGTGGGAAAAGCATGTACTGGTGTTAGTACAAATTTGGAAAAATACATAGAAATATGTATTTTTATACTTCCAAGCTATATCAAATAAAAACAAGAAGATGACTAGCGTATTTTCATAGATATTTGTCATCTAACTCTTCATGTTTTCGTATCAATCCCAAAAATTAACTTGTATTGGTGTAGCTATGTTACGAACTGTACAGTACAACGGTTATACTGTAAAATTAGATAAATAAATTCCATAGATCTATTAGTTTACTATACTTTGCTTTTTGCAACAACCAGAAGCCAACGTTAATAGAAAAATAAAAAATGCTAATAAAAATATCTTCAAAAATTACAATGTTGTCGGAAAATCTATGAAATTGAACATAAGTTACAATCTGTGATAAAACCAGATTTTTTCCAAGCAGAAGCAGAAAGCAATCACGCGGTAAACTGAGAAATTCTTGTTAGAGTTGAGAAGAGAAACAAAAGATGTCCATGCACTTTGAACGAAGTTTAATGATCTTCTGATAATTTTGAATAGTCTATTTAATGAATTGTTGGTTTATCAACATAAAAGTTGTGTAATGTTTTAGGCGTTATTTATTTATTTTAATTGTTTAATACCAACAGCACATCGAATTTACAATCGATTCCAAAGATGTAACAGCTCTAAACTGATATAGTGCTAAGACTTATTGGTAAATTTCCATCCTCAACTATTTACACAGTTGCCGATCTGTTTAAGATGTTCTATTCCGATAAATATCCAATAAACTCTAGAGTAAAAATAGGTTTTGCCGGAGTCTTGTAAATAAAATATGGCAGGAACAATCCAAAACGTACACTGCATTAAAAACTGTGACGAATTGTTCTTACACCATGCATTTTTAAAACTGATTTATGTATTTATTCACGGTAAAAGTGCCACAGCACATTTTCCAAACGTTTACATTGATTTTGCTACGATTAAATTCATTAACATTTACCATCAGTTGTTCAATGCGACAGCCTTATCACCGAATTAAAAGCTCCTATTGAACCGATCACAGTAAACCTCTCATCGCTCACCACACGAACGTGTTGGAAAATCCCCAAGGCCAAATCATTTCCCGTGGCGACGTCCGTCACACCCCCAAGGGTTGCACGGGGTGGCGGTGGTCGCGAGATCAAAAATCGCTGCTATAATTGGCGTTGGCTTTGAATGCTGTTAATTACTTAATTGCTGCCTTGAGCTGCCTCTGCCATTAGCCGTCGATAGATATTCGATCATAATCAATTTCCTTTCCGAAACAAAAAAAGAAGAAGAAGTAAAAAGAACAGCTCACCCGATCTCCGCCCGACTGTGTCAGCCCACGGTGTTTCGGTTCTACCCGTTTCTCACCCGAAAGGTGTGTGCTTTCGATCGTGGTTCCCCGTGTCCTGGTCCTGGCCGTCAAACGTCAAGGTAATACATCATCGTCATCAAGGCGTTCGAAATACTTTTCACGGTTTATTCCCACCATCGTCGCCCGGCCGTTTGTCACCAAGAAAGCGACCCGCGAACGCAAACAAACGACCGAAACGTCGTCGTCTTCGTCGTTGTATCGTACGAAAGGGGGCCACGGGTGGCAGACGTACAGAGGGACAGCCGACCATGCGAGCCAGCCAGAGAGGATGATGATTGAGGAGCGTCGATTGAAAAAGTGCGGCACTTTTATTGATAATCTAGTGCCTTGTCAACTGCCGCCAACTGCGCCGCTCTTCATCTTCTGCGCTTCGCGCGCGCGCGCGCGCTCGCGCTCGTACTCGCGCGGGCTTCACGATGCCGCGAGACGATGGCGACGACAGCGACAGCAAGCAATCAATATTGGTCACCCATGCACACGGCCCGACGCATACGACGCGATGCCATCGGATTGCGCTCTTTGCGCCCCCGCCCCAACCGCTGTCGATCAGAACCCGGACTCCGGGACCGTCTCCGACTCCGACAAACCGGTCCGGTGCGAACGTTGAAACCCCCTTTTCGGTACATATGTGTGTAGAAATTGATATTTGACGTGCGCTGCGTTGTTTACTTTGTTATCTTTAATTCATTTACCGAATGTTTACGCCCTATGATAAGGA
Source organism: Anopheles cracens (assembly GCA_002091845.1). NCBI lineage: Eukaryota > Metazoa > Arthropoda > Insecta > Diptera > Culicidae > Anopheles > Anopheles cracens. The sequence goes on from KZ070151.1 coordinate 32,849, forward strand.
CACCACGGCCGTGCCACAGCACCCTTGCTTTGCCCCTTGCTTCGAGGGCCGTGCGGAGACCCTAGACGCGGGCTGAGACCGTCCATTTCTGGCGAATTTCTGGCGTCCATTTCGTACGGATCCATTTGACGCCGTCGCCGATGAATCGTGCTCTAGCTCTAATCCCGTTCGACGACAGACGAAAGCGATTCATGACGGTATCATCATATGAGATGATACAGTGCGTTTAAAAAGTATATCTTCAATAGCCAAGGGCGTGTAAAACGATTTTTTAAACGTATTTTAAAATGATTATTTGTTTTGAAAAAATAAGAAAATTCATAATTGTAATTGTAAAATAAATAATTGAAAAAAAAATTATGTGGTCGTTTACATGGAGAAATTTTGTTCATCGCGCGAAACAGTAAAAGTATTAGATAAAATATTAAAAACATCAAACAAATACATTTTTTATTTACATTTTAATTTATTAACATAATTACCTTTGAATAACATCACTATCATCTATCATCTATCATCAGTTTTTGTTTTATTTTCCTAACAGGTGATCGATTTTTTACGGACATTATAACAGCGCCCATAAATAAGTCTACGTTTGTTTTCTAAAGCTAGCTGTTCAATCTGAAGCAATTGAAAATGCTAAAGCATTAAAATATTATGTTCATTTAGCAGAACTAATCTGTGCTACTGGTTTGTTTTCGCATACAAATGGCTATTTGCACACTTTGAGTGGTTCTACACAGTTTTGCAAAGAAAATTAACAGTAAAGCAATGCAAAAGATAAAAGACAGTTCGTTTGTTTAATATATTCTACCTTGATATGTATTAACTTCCATATAACATGTATTCATTCAATGAATACTTATTTACTTTATATTGGTTACATATACGTTTGCTTTAAATACTCTCTGAAACTGTATTCACTATGCTAGCTGATGTTTTTGGTCATATGCAACATAGCTTTATTTTTGTTGATTTTTATTTGTAATTTCAAACACTTCCATAGCTTATGGTTAAAAGGAGATCAACTCTAATATTGTGAAACTGATATGTGATTAAAAAAATATTTAAATAAAAAGAGCACTTGGGCACTGGCCATAGGGAACCGATATTGCCATTATTTTCACATCAATGGCTAACTTCCTTTCAAAGATGGTCAAGATTTGAAAGTAGTTCAATAAAAAGAAAATATTCATCTGTTTCATGTAAGCTATTAGACACTTGCTGCAAATCAAATTACTTCTGCTGCGAAAGTCATTTCATATGGTAGCTTTACAATGAACGGTGCTTAATTCCCTTGTCATCTGACACCCTTACAATGTCATCTACCCTTGCCTACTATTTCATTTGAAGCGTTTACAGTAATGTTCGATGTTTTTACATTATCAACTGAAAACCCCTGTAATAACAAAACATGTCATTCGTTGATTTTTTTACATTTTACCTTTGCTATTTTTGTCGCCATGAACAAAACCGCTCTATGTAACATAACTGAACGATTACTTACGAAAATTATTTTTTAAGACGAATGATCTTATTAAAATTTGTCCAAAAATTCAGAAAGTATTGGCCGACCCTGAATATTGAAGATATATTTTTGAACGGTTTTTTAAAGCTTCATAACCCAGTTGCCCATGCAAGTTTCAGGTTATAAATACGGTATTTTGTATAATTTGGTTTTCAAGTAGCCTATAAGTCAAATATTTTTTTTCAATGTTTTATCATATTGCTGAAACCATAAACTATGTACAGTCATTTCTGAACGCCTGTAAGATGTACATACGACAAAGTGGTCGGAAACTTGCTTGTTTGCGATGTTCAACGATGTTAAAATGCGTAGTAACCTGAACATGCTTGTGCAATGTTAAAGAATGCGTAAAAATATGCCAAAAAATGTGCCCCCTCAAATGTTTTGTCCCGACCTCACTCCTGGTAACTTTCGTTTGCTGACCGAGATGCGCTTAGTATCGCTTGCAAACATATCCGACTGGCATGCACAGCTCCAGGTTATTGGAGCCAGGTATGTATGTCCAGGTTGATACGTTTGGGTTTTGGTTTTTACGACGCATTTAAAACGACTAACATGGTTTGAAAGGGCATTATGATAAACAATTGTTTCAAAATATATGGCCATATAATACTACCAATACATCAATTATGAAAATTTGGTATTTAGAGACTGACGGTATCATCATATGAGATGATACAGTGCGTTTAAAAAGTATATCTTCAATAGCCAAGGGCGTGTAAAACGATTTTTTAAAACTGTGTAAACAAATATCGCTTACTAAAATAAATTGTAAACCACTGGTTTTGTTATAGGTGTTTACAGCTCGTAAAACTTAGTGATTTTTTGACAATGTTTTATAATTTCATTCAATGCTTAGCAATAGTTTCGTTACATTTCAGAGCAAGAAATCATTCGCTGCTATCGCATTTGACCAATCACATTATAGATGATCGATTGATGGTGGCTGCAAGCAACTTTCACTCAAGAATGTCGTCATATGCGTCGCAACGGTAGGGATTCGGAAGGAGACTAAGCCGTTCGACGACGAAAAGGGCCCATTTGTAGCTGCGTGACGATCGTACAGTATTTTCTAACATGAAAAATGATCTTTGTATATCTATTGGAACCATTCGAACACATTTTTGCAATTACAATGGATGAATAGAGGTTCTGTGTTCATCAACCAAATTAGAATACAATCGTTCAAAATATTCAGAGACAAATGTAGGATCTAGTTTGTTCAAAATTATGCAGGTTAAAATTATACAGTCCGTAACATAACTATATAATCACCCGTATGTTGACATCAAAACGAAAACTTGAAGAGATAGATGAAAGTAATGTTCTACAAAATTATAGTTACAGGGGTTTTCAGTTGATAATGTAAAAACATCGAACATTACTGTAAACGCTTCAAATGAAATAGTAGGCAAGGGTAGATGACATTGTAAGGGTGTCAGATGACAAGGGAATCAATCAACGTTCATTGTAAAGCTACCATATAAAATGACTTTCGCAGCAGAAGATATGGTGAACTGGCTTGCAGCGCCCGGTTCGAGAGCTTAACTCACAGGTATAAGCGCGGAGAGGGTTTGTAACAGCAGGTTTTGTTTTGAAATTCATACTTGCGGAAACTGTGTAAACAAATATCGCTTACTAAAATAAATTGTAAACCACTGGTTTTGTTATAGGTGTTTACAGCTCGTAAAACT
>KZ070156.1:85479-101564 GCA_002091845.1 Anopheles cracens
GTGGGTCGGTGTTTGGCATAGAGAGAGAATGGGATAAAATCATATAATAAAGGGAGATAAAGAGAGAAAATGCGTGAAGGATGGCTCGTGTTGTTTGCGTTTGAACGCGCCGCTATCGCTATTGCGTACGCGGAATTATCCTCCACACCCGCACGTTTAACACGTGCCAGCAGCATACGAGAGCCGAACTCCTCCGCCCTCCCCCACGCGTATGTCATGGCCAGCAATTGGGCGAGAGAAAGAAGGTCTGGACACCGCAGCGTTGGAATGAGATCCGCTCAACAGCCGGGCCGCCATGTTGGTGGATGGAGGGAAGGGACGAGGGTTAAGGCAAATTTTTCCCATGCCAGCGAGTTTCACTAACTGTTTTTCCTTCCCGGAAACCGGAACCGTTATTTTCCGAACAGGAGCGCGCGCTCCAACCTACGCGCGCGCCGTGAACGAACGAACGTGCGACACCACTCGTGGGAATCCGTTTTTGCTGTGGACATCTAAAAAAAAACAAGGACGAAGGATCTTCTAACGATCCCATGTGGGATACGTTGTCCGCCCTGAATAGGTGTCATCTCAGTCTGCGCAAGTCACAGTACATATGGCAGAGCACACTCACACCCTGAGTCATCCGAGTTACGATGTGTTCTTTGACTCTTTTGGAGTCATTATTCAGTATTTGCAAAAGATGGACCGAAATTTCGATTCTCATGATTCTGTTCATTTGCTCTCATTGAAGAAAATAGTCTAAAAAGAATTAACTCCAAGAAGAGGCGAATGAGAACCGAACAGAAGGCCATCAAACAGAGTCGACTCTCGAAATGATTCTTTTCGACTCCCGAACCGAGTCCCAATGGGTCTCATGGCAAGTCAACAAAGCTTGTTATTTTATAGCACCCTTGTGCGTAGTAGAAGAATTGTTTGACGCACACTAACTGAGCCATCAGAGTCGTAATATCTCTTCGACTCTTCTAAAAATCTTGTATGAGTCACGATTCAGTATTTGCTAAAGATCGAACGAGAATCTCATGATTCAGTTGATGCTTTAGAGTCTAAATGAAACCAACACCTAAAAGACTTTCGAACAGAGTCGAAATGAGTAGGATAGATGAGTCCCTTGTGGAGAACTATTCCGGTGATAACAATGTGGAAAATCAATTTGTTTTTTTTTTAACAAACACACACACACTTCCCCAAACGTTGCTGCTCCCAAAACCCGTGGCTCCGCTACGGCGCTCCAGCTCGCAGGGCGCCTGCGTCCGCTGCGACAATGGATTCCTGGAAGGCTCTCGGTGCAGACGGAGAGCTGTGGAGCCTCTCGCAGGTGCGCGGGAGCTGCGCGCGGTGGAGGCGCACGGTAATTGTGTATGCAGAAAACACTAACAAGCTTTTTGTGATCGATAATTCAGCGGAACGCACTTCCATCCCGGATGGGTTCTGAGAAATGCAAATTTCTATCATCGCGGGATGCTGTGTCGCTGTTTGGTGCTAACAAGCCCCGATTACAATTGCTGTCAATCCTATCACGCACAAACTGCGTTTTTTAACGCACCCTTGCAACGAGAGGTAACGAGCTGAAGCTAGCAAGAAGCTTCACGGAGCTTGCGATAGGTACAAAGTTTGCATAAAAATTCATAATTCCGTTCGAGGCAATGGGGCGATTTTTCTCGAAATCGGTTCAAGCGCGCTCTTTGCAACCACAGGGAGAGCGCAAACCGTTTCCAGGTACGCCATTTATGGGCGCAAAAATAAACTGCCATAAAACCTTCGAAACAACAAGACGAAAGCCCCATGTTACGTTTGCGATACCTTCCTAAGTTTTCGTTCCCCCATCTCGCTTCCCGCAAGTCATAATTTCTCGTTGCAATTTATGTTCGCCAAAGGATGTGTTCGCAGTAGAAAACGAGAGAGAGAGAGAGAGAGAGCCTAGCACCCGTCCGCGCTCGACTTTTACTGCCGACTAATGATCCCCTTTCCGGGTGGATCATGTGAGGAACGCGCGTGTGTTATTAGGGGCCGATGATAAAACCGGTGATTGGCCAAGGAAGCGACGACCAGCAGCGACCGGCGCGAATGGACAATTACCCCCGGAATTTTCGTTCTGACCTTTCGCGAGCGGGAGACGAATCCGGGCTCCGGCACGGGTGGGTAACTTTTACTGCATTTTCGTGTGCATACATCATCTTCACCGGTCGGTCGTCGTCGGTCGTCCATTACAAGAAGTGTAAAATGTTCGACTGCATTTGCTGCAAACCTTTTGGCCGTTTTCTTGCGCCCGATGAAGTCGTAGCGGCTCTGTGAACCGTGTGGCCTCCTCAATTTGGAGCATGTGTGTCCCGGGGCACGATTCTGATGAATGATTGCTCAAATTGGGCCGCATCGGGCGGAATGGTTCGCGGCATTGCAGCAAAATTGCAGCGAGTCGAATTTATGGCTACGGGTTGTTAAAAGCACTTTCGAGATCGAGATCGTGTGTAGCTCGTCGAGTACGTTCAAGTTCCTCCAGAGAGCCACAGTTTTAAGTTCTGGAAAACAACTAGAAAAGTAAAAATTGATACTAAAAAGCTTATAAAATATTTTCAGAAGATGTGTAATGTCCTGTGCCTACATACCACTGTGCGGCACATATGTCCAGCGGTCGTCCCAATTAGGATTTTGACAGCGCATTAGTCTGTCTATTATTTAGGTGTAGCCTAGATATGGCTCAACTTATAATCGTTGTAAATTAGACTTGTAGTGTTCTTCTATTAATATTGTGAATTAAAAAACGTTAAACTTCGGAAAACAAGGAAGTTCACACAAAAACTTTTTTTTCATTTATCGGATCAAGTAGCCGAAAGTGGGTGTCTTGAGGTCCTTTCACCATTAGAAAACATTTGCATTTTGCGGTCAATTTCATCACTTTCAAAGCCCGTCTAGTTGAAGCGCAACTCCCAGCGCAACTCCAGGCGCAACTAAAAAAAACATCAATTTTTTCGCATCGTTTCATGTGGACACGACAATTTGCATGGTAGTTGCGCTTGAAATGGAGCGAGCTACATTTGCTAGTTTTTATTCACTTTTATCACTAAACTCACCAAATGAATGCACTACAATGATTGAAATACTGCTACAAACATCAATATTTGCAGACAAACCAACTCAAAATGTTTAATTATATCCAGTTGCGCCGGAGTTGCGCTTGAGTTTCGCCTTCCAAACCCGGTGTTGCACACGATCAAGCTAATGATTGCGGAAGGAGGTGATACAGAGAAACCATTTGCTTAGCCCGGCATAAATAGCTTTTCACATGGTATTAAATTCGTAAACTGTTCTTCGAAACTAATGGAAACAAGAAGTAACGATTTTGCTAGAGAGATAGTCTATTGAGCAGTTGATGTTATAAATATACTTTAATGTTCTCCAAATACTCTCCTAACACTCACTCAATTTCGTTGTCACTTGTTTTGTTCTTTCAATTTTTCAATGTTTAATATGATTTGTTTCTCCAAGTAAGTAACTTCAGGGTCACTGAATTGAACCTAACAGCGTGGAAACTTCTGACCCCGTCTTTAATGTGTGTGTCGCAAATTCCTCGGCTCAGTTACGCGCGGAGCATCCGAAGCAGAGGCCGTCAAAAGCAAGCAATCCGCGCGACGCAAACTTTTCCTTACGCCGCCTATCAACCAGACCGAGCCTTGCTGTTTGTCCTGCGCTTGTGTGCGCTGGAAAGAAAGAACAGCTGTGATGGAGTGACTCACTCGTGAGCGTCGCGCTTATGGGAAGCTTTTCCGCCGACACGTGGCTCTCCACATCCACAGAACCGAAAAGCAAAATATCTCATCCACTTTACAACGCTACCGTAACGGGGCTGTGGTGGTTACACGGAGATACGCACGTTGGCGACGTTCTCGGGCGCTTTTTATGCCCGCAAAACTTCTAGTGACACTTACCAGCGCGCGCCACCCTTTGATGGGTGGCAAATTGCACCCGAAACCGAGCGTCGTCAGCAATTCAGCAGAGCCGAGACGCGCAACAATAGCCGCACGAAGCGACGATTCCTGCGATTGCGGCACTCAAAATTACATTTGCTTCTCGGAAAATCGGGCTCCTCCGTCGGCCGGGCTCCGTTCTTCCGAGAACGTCCTCACTCCCAGTGGAGCGCGCGCACCGTTCGCCTTACGAGCGGGTAGATCCTATTTTTTGTCTCGCTGCCTTCTCGCTTCCGCAGCAACCTCCGGCAATGCCAACCCACCCAACCCGCGAAGAGGTGGCCGCGTGTTGATTGTCCTGATGAAGAGTGCTTTTGTGTCCACCCGGCGTGGTGTACCCCCTCCGTACGGGCGCCTATTCTTCCCACCCACCTTCGCGCGAGCCTGCAGCAGCAGGCAGTATTTCGAGTGAAGCTGATTGGATGAATGTTGCGAAAGCCTCTCAGGCCGTCGCCGGTGCCCGAGCGTGTGCTTCCCGGAAGTGAAGATGTATTTATTCTGCGTTGCCTGTCGGGCCAGCCGGAAGGCCGGGGGCGCGGCAGTGTGCCGGGCATAATCGCGTAATTCATTCACGCAGAAGCCGCCTATTCCTTCCAAGCCAGCCAGCCAGCCAGCCAGCGTCGCACCCAGGTCGTGGCAGCAGCAAGAATGAAATATTATTTTCCGGCGGCATTCGGTGGAATAGTAATGAGCTGCCTTTTCGTGAAAAACCCACCACCCCTCCCCGGTCTGCCCTGGGGGAGATATTTTGTGTAGGGAGACCTTCTCCCACCCTCCCCTTCTCCCTCTGCACGGTGCGCAAAAAGGAAAATTCGTACAGATTTTGGCTACAGTGATTACGTTCAGATTTTGTTTCACGTTCCGCACATCTGTGTGTGGCAACCATTTGCTAATTGTCACTATGATGGGGAGCGTGTGGACGGGGTCGTATCGTGATGATAATTATTATGGCTTATCTAACTGCACGGATAGACGTTCTTTTTTTCTTGGAGGACTAGGAATTGTAAAATATGAGCAACTTCTTCCGATTGCTCCGAACGATTTGCGTAGTGAGATCAACACAAAACTCACAAACAATCGGTAGGAAAGTATCATTGACAGATGGTCTAATTGATAGCAGTACCGACTGATATACCGTACGTTGTGGGTTCAAACCTCTATAATACTCGCTCTCATTTGTGTTTTACGCTGTGGCGAATCTACTTTGCTTTGGTTTGGGATATTTTCATGTTTTCTATTTATAACGAAGATATCCTTAATGCCTTTGCAATGCTAACTTAGATCATAAAAGACTGTAGCTAGTGGCGCCTCACTTCACTGTTCAGTTCTACAGCTCCATCTATCCACACCCTGGAACTTGAACTTGAACAAATACATCTACTGATAAAGTATTGATAGAGTAAACGGTGGTATACACACTTCTCGTTCACAATTGCGTATGCATCCGGCAGCTGATGCAGTCGAACGTCTCCTCTACCGGGCAGCCTCGCCCCGGAGGAAGTGGAAAAAATGGCCGTTCCGGGTTCCAAAGTATGCAAATTTTGCGTAGGACAAAATTAATGGATTCCCGGAAGGATTGATCGGTTTTGATTGATGTACACAAGCGGACAGGCACAAGAACACCCCGTGTCGTGTCCCTCCGGCCGGTTCTCGGGGGATTTACCTTATCTTTCTCTCTCTCTCTGTTTTCCATTGCTCTTGCTGTGCTTGCGACAGGGACGGAAGGACATGGGAGCGGGGGCCAGCTGTGGTTAGTTATCGAACCGGGCGGGCACGTTGGACACTTCCAGGGGAGACTAACCAACGGTCCTAGCTAGGACTCTAGCGCGCTGTGTAGAAGCCGAACTCCTCCTCGGTGTAATGGTAACTTCCCGGAAAATGGGAATCCATTTTTCTGGGTCGCTGCGTTTTGCGAAAATCCCCTCAACATTGTTGGCTCTCTCTCTCTCTCTGTCTCACTGCCCCTTTCTATCTTACGTTCTATCTCCGGTACGTCCTATCAATTTCACGCAGCACATACATATCTTACCTGGCCCGGACACCAGCCAGTTTAATCACCTTAATGTCACGCAGCGGAGCATGTAGCGATTTTCATTCCACTCCAGACCACAGTGTCACAGTGGTTTTCATGCAAATTTGTTTGCTGTTCCAATGAATTTGGGCTTTGCTCATTCATTCAAACATGCTTTTGAGGCATCTGGAGTTAAACATCCAGATGGTGCCACTATATGGGCAGCAATAATCATTCGTTGGTCGGATTCGTTACAGAGAGACCCCCTTATTCGATCCCGTGTAGTCAACTACAAAAAAACAACACTTGAACACAGCTCGACGTTGGCTGCCGTGGCTATCAAAAACTGATAGTCAATGTAGACTACATGTGATAGCCCTGCTGTATTCAGTTATTATTTTGGACTCTACGATTGCAAAACATCCTGTTATGCATCCACTATTCCAACAGAAGGATACTGCTGCAGGTGATCAAAAGGAATGCGAAACGCTAGGCATACTAGAGTTTTTGAGTTTCTTACGACATTGTTGTCTTTTCCAATCAACTTCAAACGTTGATTATACTGTACGAAAATATATAAAAAATCTAGAAAAAATCTTATCAAAACATTCAATAAATGTTGAAGAAACAAACATGGATCTGGTGTGTTCGAGTTGAATGAGTGATATCTTTCATGCTCATGTTCATGTATGTTTTAACGACCTAACTATTGCACTGTCCGTTAATGAGGTTATGTCGGTAATCGCAAAATCAATGTTCACTCAATGATCTCTCTTGGATTATCATGCAGTGTGGCAGCAGCAGTGCAAAATGAGAACCTCAACACACACTGAAATTTATTGATCACAATAATATTTATTAAAATAATGAAAAGTATATTTTCGAAACAAACGCACGCCGTTCTCGGAACCGCGGACTTTCGGTTGACTCTGCTAGCTTGTTCTCTCGGCCCCCCGTGCCTGCTGTACGCGGGTTTTGCATTTTTCGCCCTATGATTGGCCGCGCTATCAACCGAAGCGGAAGCACGGCATACCACCGAGTACCGTCCGCGCCTGCACCCTTCGCGGCGTATGGTGTTCCGCGAATCGATTATTGTTTTTGCCACCGGGTTGCCACCGGATCCGCTGGATCGCATCGTGGTGTGGGAGAGGTGGTGTTGGGAGTCATGGCGCGCCTTATACGCCACCGTCGCCGGCCACAGGAGCACGACCCGGCAGCGTCGGGGTGTGATTGCCTTTTCGAGGAAGTGCTAATAAAACGAAATCCCTGGCAGGATCACCAGGGGTGGCGCGCGTTTGTGCGGGTGTGTGTGTGTTTGACAACGAATTGGCAGCTGCCGGAGACGGTTTATGAAATTATGATGATGAGAATAATTGGCGTGGCAGAAGGGTGTGTGTGTGTGTGCGCTGATTGTGTACTATTATGTTTTTCACAAACCACCTCCATAAGGAAACCACGCAGTTATTTTAGCCCGATCGGTGTTTAAATGTTAAAACCACAGCAACGAGAGTTGTGCGCACAAAGCTTCACATAATGCGGGAGGAATTCTGGTCGTATGGGTTCATTTGTCGCCCTCTACATCTAGCTCTAACCATCGCAGGATCGCGCGCACATGGCACGTTGGACGCAGATCGGTCGGACGTCGCAAAACTGACATGCTATCTATGCGCTTCGTCTTGACGCTTGGAACAGTAAACTAACGAAATCGCGTCGCATGTATTCCATAAAGTGGAACGAACAAGGAAGTGTATTCCACAAAAACCCAATTCCTACACCGGGCAACCAACCAACAACCCGACTGTTTTTGTTGCTGCCACCGCCCCAGTTCCCGGTAGCGATGGGCGATGTTGGCGAGCCATTTCTTGAAATTCCCAGGCTATGCGCAATCGCTTCCCCTCCTGACTGAACAGAATTCTGCGATCTTCGTGGAGGGGCTGTAGCATTCTGCGATCCGACCACCTCCCAGCAGCAGGGGCTATAGGGGGTCAAAGGCTAGGCGAAAGATTTTCCCGGATTTCAGGGGCACACAGTGGTTAAAAAAACGACGCCCCGTTTAACTAAAAAGGCTCCTTTTGCCGTAGGGTGTGTGATTTTTTCGCGAAATCACGATACTAGGTTCCGGCCGGTCGTGGTAAGGCTGCCCCAACGGAGTGGGTCCTTCCGCCCCCGAGGGTCGACTTATTACTTCCTTCCAACTACAAATCGATCGGATTGGGGGTAAAAATGAGAGTTGCGAATCTCGCTCTCACCAGAAAGAGAGGGAGTATGAGTATGTCGATGCTGCTCCTGCTGCGGTAAGGGATGTGTTTGGACACTTATGTTTGGACGCGCACCCGTCGTGTTTGTTCGATTGCCTTATCAAACACTGCCACCCGTACCCGGCAGAATGCTTAATGTTGCGTTCAATCATCGTTCAACTCGTGCGACTGCGGCACGGGTAATGGTCAATCGATCGTTCAAATAATTGCGGTTTTAACGTTTTTTGTTTGTGTCTTTCGACCCCTCTCGAGTACACAGAAACGAACAAACTGTTTTCGTACCTTCAACTCACACCGGCGGTGCTTTGTTTTTATGATGGTCTTCAATTCTTGCTTTCTGTCTCTCTCACTGCCTGGGAAGCATAATTGCACCCTCCACACTTGCGGGACCCTTCCCGACATCGTTCGATTCGGTTGGTGCCGGTTTTGCACGCAATCCCTCACGTTCTCGATTCGGAAGCCACACGTACGAAGCCGCTCGGTGCATGGAAGGGCATCGAGCGTGCAGAATGTTTGACGGGAGAACATTCTACAGCACCGTAAAATGTTGCTGCCATTATTTTCTCCAAAAATGTACGTACAGTACCTAAAAACTTGCCCCCAAAAGCGTAGTTTGTAGTGCGTGCAATATGTGTTTATTTTTTCCATAATGTTGCTTATCGCCTTATACAAACAATATGCACACAAACAAGCAAATATTGATCCTATTTGCGCTGTTTTTTTTATTTGACCATTTGACTGGCATTTCAAACATGTCTGTCCCTTATCTTGTCTGGACAAATATGCTGTCCGCTGTCTGGAATGCTGGCAGACGATCAGAACGGTCGCACACACGCGTTGGACACCCTTGCGAAGCAACCTCCAATCGAAACCGCTCGACCCAAACGGAAATGCAAACAGTTTTCAATCGAAACACGTAGGGGTTTTTTTCATGTTCCCTTCAGTCCATGCAACTCCCGCGACCGTGGCTTCCAGGAGGCGAACAACCCCTGCCATGGGGGTAGAAACGGTACGGAGAACGCGACTCCAAAATTGCATATTGTCTGTGGTGGTGGCACACACGGGAATGGCGAAAAACTTCCCATCCTTGGCTCTCAGTTCTTCCCCGTTCGTTCTCCCCCTCCGGATCCCTCCGGTGCATCCGATTGCCGAAGGTATGTGTTGTGTCGATGGGGGTGCAGTGGCCAAGTGTATTGGGCGGAAGCGAGCGGAGCGCATAGGTTGCATCTTTCCTCGGTTCCGCCGGGAGTGGGCGAACTCTGGGCCGTGTGTGCAGCACGCCGCACTCTATTTTCCAAGAAATCCGACATCAGCCGAGCGAGCTTGCACAATAATATTCGAGCAGAAGCAGGGAAAAAAACACACACACACCCTCGTTGGGAACGGCTCTTGGTCGGTGTTATTAGCTGTAGGTGTTTAGTTTCGCTTCGTTCTCGGCAGCAGTTTTCACCAGTGGGCCAGATCGCGTCCAGTGTCAACCGGTGTGTTGAACAAATGAGGCTCGTTAGAGTGGAGTACAGCAACAGCAGCAGCAGCAGCAGGGTTTTTGCGGCTGATGCGCGAACTCATCCGCAAACTGAAGTGTAGTTAATCCCGCCAATAGGTGCTGGGCCTGTGGGGCATAATTGTTGTGGCGCATGTGTGTGTGTGTGTGTGCACGCTGACTCAGCCGTAAACACCTGGATTGACGCGCGCACGTTCGGTACTATGACTTCATAGTACCATGACCACAGCCGGGACGGGCCGGCGGGGATTTCCGTTCAATTATTGTTTCTTCGCAGCGGGGGGTGAGGCGCATTACGGAGAGGATGAAGCGGAGATATGCTAATCTGTTCGCACCTCTTGCTCATTAGTTTTGCATGCGCAATCTGTGCCAAACGCCTTCCAAGTGCACTTGTTGGTATGAACAATATATTGCCAAGAGCAATGACTTCAATTGCTGCTATGTTCTTTGTTTAGGAACATGTGTTTAATACAATTTCTATTTTATGTACATATTTGACATCATCAGCCTATCCGAGAAGTTGAACAATTATGTACTTTATTATGTATTCTACGTGCGTGGGAAGACTTCAGTGATCTTAACCGTTCAAAGTCTATGGTTTGTGCCATCAAACCGTCCCATTGTTGAAATTTTCTTGTGTTGTTTGAACGGACAACAGACTAGAATTGACGCTGTATAGAGCCCATTCGAAGGAGTAGGGCCAACGCAACGTTTTTTTGTTTTGTTTCCGTTTCCTTGATTCTGCCCTTCCTACCTTCGGTAGACTATGCTAGGACAAGAAGTTTCCCCATGGCAAATTTTACAGCAACATCAGCTTTACGTCACTCTGACCCTATTATACGACTGACAACACCAGTCAATGTACCTAGAACGCAAAGTGGGCGATCGTAGCTTAGGACGTATTTAAATTTCAATTTTTGTTAAGCTTAGCGTTTTTTACGTTTTTTTCTTTGTTTTTTTTCGTTTCATTTGTTTGCAATTCACTTACATATTCTTTTGGATTTTAAGCCCAATTTTCTTAGGTCGCTTGATGACGAATGACGTAAATGATTAAGTAAATATTAGAACCCTGTTAGCTGAAATTTAGCATCGGTAGCACCGCGTCAGAATTCCTAGAAGAGACTATATATGTTCTCATTCTGACCTGAAACGAAAGATATGATTTCAAAGATTCTTTCCTTGGACAACTGCGCCAGTACACTCGCTCCTGCCAAGAGCACAAGGTTCTTGAAGCCACATTTCGTATAATTTGGCTGTACATGTGCGATAGGCCATCCGTCTTCAGTTAATCCTATGGTTTTGTTTATTATTACTGTAACATTTCAGAGTAACTGTTACGATTCTTCGACATCCTTGCCCCCCCGATATACCGTCGTAAAACCGGTACGGGAACCTTTTTTTGCCAATTAATACAACCCACCCGAACGTTAATAATGGAAAGGCAAATTTCGGCCAAACCATTACGGATTCGTCGAAGATGTGCAATTTCGCCGTGGTGCGTCGCTGCTTATTTCGGCAAACGGTCGTCATTAAAAAATATAAAAGCACACATGCACAAAGGACTTCTTCCCATTATTGCGGTGTGTGTGTGTGTGTGTGTGCAACCGGGGGCCCACTGCATTCCGAAATAATACCCAGTTTCACCAAAAACGGTTTTCCACTTCCCGGTATCGAGAAAAATGGCATGCCAGCGAAGAGATGAAGATTGTTCGCTTCCTTCCCGGCGGCGTTCCACGAACTCACCGGTAGTTGCTGCAGATGATGATTGAGCAGACAGAAGAGGTCCTCCTCCGTTCGGACCACGCCGTAATTGTAGCCTGTGCGCGCACACACACACACACACAAAGGGAAACAAAACCCAACGGAGGGAGAAAGAGAGAAATTATCAAATATGAACCACCGGCGTCGGCAGCGACGACCGCGTGTAAAGGGACGGATGATCGGTTTTACCTGTAAAAGGTGTCCGTGCTTGTAAACGATAAGACGGCCGCTTGTTTCACCCGGAGGTCCTGGTCACTTTCCGTTCCCAAAGTGTCCCAGCAGCAGAGCCAGCCTTTTGACTGTTCCCTCGCGTGTGCATGCATGCATCCATGCAACCGGGCTGGGAACTGAACGGGCCATGATTGATTCGGTGTTCTTTTTTCGCTTAAAGAAGTTCTTGAGAAAGCGGAACTCCCAACAACAGCTTGGCACCAAACCAACGCGTGTGTGTCCTTGCTCACGGGTGCCCTCGATCGTTTGTGTGCGTGTTGCTTCTCACCTATTAATTAAAGGAAAAGACACACGCAGCCCCGAACTAGACTGAGCGAGAAGCGGCTGGTGCGTTTGTGTGCTGCCGAATCTATTGAGATGTTGTGGTCCCAACATTCCACGCCGGTCGGGGAATCATCTCGTGTTTGCATCTCCGCGTGTCGTTTGTTCGCTCGTTCGTCATTTGTCTTATTTGTTCGTGGCTGTGTCTTTCGAGTGCTTATTCGTTGAGATTATCTCGCCAGGTAGAAAGGTGTGTACAATGCTTGCAGAGCAGGAACCGATCGGAATGGGCCGAGAATGAAGAATGGCTGCTGCTGCTGGTGCTGTTTCTTTCGCGGCTGGTAGACCACCGGTTGCAGGATGACGAACGCGCGACGACGGTGGAGATCCGTAGCTGGAGATTAGATCAACTCCGTGTACCGGGCTCGCCGTGTGGAATTCGGCAATCTGGTGGATACCTAGAATTTGCCCCCTGCTCGCAGGGTACCAGAAGACCCAGAACAGTATGCTTGACATTTCCCGTAGGGGACGCCATTTCTTGCCCTCATGCCAAGCGTAGATCGATTCGCACACTTCCGTGCAAATTCATTTCATCTCTCACCATTATGATGGCGGTCGTATGAAGCGTTTCTTTTGCTGCGGTAAGATACTGACGTCTAATGGAATCTGATACATCAGAGGTTCTTCTGTCGCCGATGCTTGTGTCACCTTCTTCCTCCCCGGTGCCTAAGATTGGACGAATGTGTCAAAGCATGTTGGACATCAAAAATGTAGTCCCAAAGCGCACTACAAAACAAACACGTCCGATGGCGTCTCAGCACACCTCAGCGCCCCAACGCCGACCCCGACTCTGGCTCCTTGAGGAGACCGGCAGAGGGAGACCGGTACACACTTACCCGCATGCTCTTGATGTCTCGCCAACAACGTGTTCCTCCCTCTCCGGAATCCAGCCGCCCGGTGACGTCCCGGGGCACTTTGCGGTATTTCTCACACTCGCTCGTGAGATGCGGGATTTGAATGGGCAATATTTCCGAGAATCTCGACTTCACCGATCCCCAGTCACACACACACACACACTCACCGCGATCGCGTCCTCCTGTGCACGTTCGTTCTGGCCGTGCAGTGCCAAAGAACCAAAGACAAAACCAGAAACAGCGCTCACACAAACAAGCGGCAGAACCTCTCGAAACCGAACTGCTGCTGGTCCGGTCCGGGCTTGGACCGTAATCATCATCATCGCGGGCGCAATCTTATTTCGCTTTTTTCTCTCTCTCTCTCTCTCTCTCGCGCGGGTGTCCGCGGCTCTTCAGGGTCAGAAGCAGCACTTGTGGCTGGCAGCGGTGGTAGAGTGGTCCGCTGGGACACCGGCTCCTCCCCAGTGTCCGGTTTCCTGCGTTGTCGTTTTGTGTTTGGGATCCCGCCCCGAAATCCGACACGAACGTACCGAATCGCAGCGAAAGAGTAAGGTCCTCGAGGGATTCGAATGGAATGCTTACCGAGAAGGAGAAAGATTACGGCGGCGATGGTGCATCCACAAGAAGCTGCGTTCGGATATGTTTGAGCGGATGTCTGGGCTCCGCTTGGGACAACCTCCACTCCAGTTCCGCGGGCTACGAGCTACGACCTCGAGCACAGGCCCAATGACTCAACACATCTCGGCGGGACATCTCCCCAGTTGTCGGCACCCGGACTCCGGGAGCGACCGCAACTCCTCTGGGACCATTATTCGCGTTGATAATGATGACAATCAGACGAGATGCGCCTTGTCTGCTCGCATTTATGTTCCGCACGGCGTGCGGCTTAGCTGGTGGTCAGCCTGTCATCGGAATGGAAAGGTCGGCGGGAAGGGGAGGATGGGATAACGCACAGGAAACGCTATCCGGCATGCTCTCCCAACCGGATGAAAGTTGGACTCAATCACCATCCGAGATCTGCGCGGCGCACCACTGCATTATGTCGTCCGAGGCCGCCTGTTTGGGGTGTAGATTGGTAATTTACTGTTCTGCGAATCGCCAAATTGTGGTCCCCGGGACGGAAACCGGCCGCCAGAGGTTGTGCACGTTGGGTCCGACACTAACGCCTAGTAAGGTTTGTTGTGATAAGTGAGAAGAATCGTTGTGGCGTCCCGATAGCGAGTAGTTCTTGGGATTTATTTTGAATGCGACACTGTCGCTATCGTTATTACAACTTAAAACGATTGCCTGCTGGCTAGTTAGACGCTTGGGGACACGCCCGACGACGATGCTGGACCACACACACACATGACGAGAGACACCAGCATCAGAACGATGCGGCAAGCGACACCGGTAGTTCCTGGAAGTGGAAGCTTTTTCGTCAAATTTATGAAATTCAATCCTGCAGAAGGCAGATAATGAGAGACCCAATTAGGTGCGACCTGTCAGGATGGAGCCGCGCCCGAATGCGGTCTCTCTTTTATTTTTATCGTTCCGGGCATACGTGTGTGATGCTCGTTGCAAAGATTCGATGGGGTTTCCCGCTCGGAAGATGATCCGTGACCCGGCCGAGGGAACGAGCGTCCGAGCAATTGCTTTCAGTACCATCGAGATTTAATGTACAGTTCCTGGAAGAGACACGCAACAGTGACCCCACCTTTGAAAGTGACTTCCACCGAGGAGTGATGCACGTTTAGTACCCTTCGGAATGTGTTCCAGCTTTATGCCGTACCCACCCGAACCCGGGCCATTAAAGTTTTCCACGGTGTACCCCTGCCAGAGGTCATGCCGGTTGTAATGAAACCGAAATCAAAACTAACCTTCCTGCAAAGTGCGCGCCACCGGTGTGTGTGTGTGTGTGTTTGTGAATAACGAATGCAAGTTCTTGAAACTGTACTGTGATAGATTTGTCTGACGCAAACACGTTTTGAACTAGTCCGAGAGGTGAATTCGAAGTAGGAAATGTACTTTGGCCATGTTCCCGGAAGTCGTGATGATTGTGAGATGATTAAAGTTGTATTCCAAAGAACTCATCACACTGAACGTCAGCAAACAGACGTTGGAAAATAGCTCTCATAGTTTTCGCTGTTCCGGTTGATCGAGACCCCATGCTCTCCAAGTATGACGGGTAATGACGACAACGACGCCTGGGACTAATTTGCCTGTTTCAGTCCGCGAACGTGCGCTCCCCAGCAGAGCAGCAGCTGTTCCAATTGCTCGCTCCACCCACCAATCGAATCGATTCCAACCACCCACCTGCCTGCCCGAGCGGAGCGACCTTGAAGATGCTTTCCAGCTCCCACATGTGTGCGCACCATCGTCCCGAGAAGACACCACGTCGTTCATCCCTTCCCAGCCAGTGTCTGGCCGGCTCTCGGATCTGCATCTTCCGAGAATAAACGGGCATTACTAAAATTATCGACGAGTGGGGGGACATGGCAAGAGAGCGAGTGGGCCACCAAGAGAAAGAGAACAGAGCCGACGAATCCCACGGTGGGATTCCCGGAAAGTGATTTCTTTTGCGAAATTACAGCTCCCCCAGGCACTCTGGGCACTGATGTGCATGTGGATCATCTCCCTCCCTCCGGGAGCGAACCGTGCGCATGCGCCGCCACGATTTCGAAATGAAGATACAATTTTGAGCAGAACCGGATTCCTGGGAGATCCAATTATTTCGCGGCGTACACTATCGGCTGCCAATACCTCCAGTTCCGCGTATCGGTTGTCTTGCGTAAAACCCGGGGAGGCTCTCGCGCGAGTAGCAGGTCACTCTTATCGCGGACACCGTTTGACCAATGTCTGATCGCACCTTCGATACCCGCCGAACCATCGTGCGAGACAAGCGCGCGCTCATATCAATCAGCCACCACCAGCCAAGCGCAAATGTTGCGCGCACGCGATTTTCCACGAAACAAATTATTATCATCACCACCACCGCCGCAGCAGCCGCGAGTTCCGTGCAGTGTTTACTGTTTACAACAAAGTGTGTGTATGTATGGGATGGTTTTTGCCGCCACCATCATCATATCCCGACAGTTCGGTGTACGGCGCGAAGTTCTCGGAATTTTTGAGCCGAGTGTACTTAGCGATCGCAAAAATCGCGTCCATCGCATCGACGACGGTCGAAAGATACCGGCGTATTAG
>KZ070156.1:131441-146689 GCA_002091845.1 Anopheles cracens
GAGTAGGGTTTCGGGTACTTCTGCAGAAGGTCATGTCATTGGTATTGTCAATACGCAAAAAAAACTATTTTAACAGGTTGGTTGCATAACAGTACTGAATTCAGCATACACCCGGATTCAAGTTTGTAGTTATCGAGAAGTTCAGGTTTACAGTAAACGTTTACAATCAACACTCGTCGTCTGTAGACTTCACAAACTGTCAGTAATAGGCACCGGAATAAAACTTGAAAATGGAATAACTCAATCAAATTGTTAGAAATTGCATTGAAATTAATTGCAATTAAAACGCTCGAACTAATGTTGCCAACGATGTAACTTTCGATCAAACAGTCGTTTGATGTGACCATTAAATTGTCCAAATTTGCATTTCTTAACTACACGATCGAGTATCGGCGCCCCCTCCCCTTCTTCTCACCGTCGCTCATCTATTAGGGAACGAATTATGAATTCAAATTACATCTCCCCATGCCCGCCGGGCGTGCTCCACCACCCGGTACACCACATCGAGCCAAGCAAACTTTCTTCATCGCTAAGATGATAACAGTTTACCACCTCCGCACCATCCTACGTCCGGAAACTTTTCCAACAACCAATCGCAACGATTCCACGACGAGAAAAGCGATCCCCAGCGGGACCACAAATCACAGCCCAATGGTGCTTCTGCGAGATATAGAGCGGAGGCGCACGTTGCGAATACGAATTTCAATACAGCAGCGGGTGCCCTCTCTCAAAGGAAGGTTGGTTCCAAAGGCAATCCACAACCGCAATGTGATGATCGAAATAATTGTGCACGCCACGTTGTGGGCCAGGTGTTGTGCGGTCCGGAGGGGTCGAACGGTCCCGAAGCGACGAGCCAACCTATCATCGTGGTCACAAATTTTCAACACCCGCGCGCGCGCGCGCACGCTCGCGACAATAAAGACTCCGACGACCACCGGAGGCACCCAGAGGCAGAAGCAAGCCTTGTTTATCGCGCGCACCGACGGCGTTGGACGGGGTTGAATTAAATGGGCTTTCATTCAATTAGCAGACTTCGGCTACATTAGTACGCGCGCCCGCTATTTTCGGGCCGGGCACTGGAAACAGCTACACGCGGGAACACACGCAAGTAGGTTTGTTGTGGTGGTTGGTTCACGGCGCTCCTTTCCTACGGCCGTTTTCTTTAATTCTGCAAAACAACAAATAACCGATTGATATTATTAGTATCCTGTGCTGTTGTGCGGGACTATAATTTCCGGTACGTCGGTACTCCGGTCCCGAGCGTTGCATGGAACCACACTTATCGCGCGCACCGACGGCGTTGGACGGGGTTGAATTAAATGGGCTTTCATTCAATTAGCAGACTTCGGCTGCGTTACTACGCGCACCCGCTATTTTCGGGCCGGGCACTGGAAACAGCGGGAACACACGCAAGTAGGTTTGTTGTGGTGGTTGGCTCCTTTCCTACGGCCGTTTTCTTTAATTCTGCAAAACAACAAATAACCGATTGATATTATTAGTATCCTGTGCTGTTGTGCGGGACTATAATTTCCGGTACGTCGGTACTCCGGTCCCGAGCGTTGCATGGAACCACACACACACACACACACACGCAAATCTTGGTAGGCGTTAGAGGACGGCGTCGTCTGCCGCGAGCGTAATTAGAAACCACAACTGGTACCCGCCAAGCGCTGGTGGTGAAGGTGTCTCGCTCACGAAGTGATCCGAAAGTCGAACCGCACACGCACACTCCAACGTGAAATGCAGGATGTGGTTTCCTCCATCGCCTAAGGCGAACCATTTGAAATACTATTTCGGGAACGTGCCCGGAAAGGCGTCCTGGATAGCAACGGAAGTGATAAAAACACCACGAGATGCAATGTAACCTTCCTAGTCGGAAGGAAGCACAGACGGGCTCCGCGATAAGGTAAATTTCGGGAGGAAATTTATGAATGTCGAATTCCATTTTCAACACCGCCTGGATTAATGCGAGCGGCGAGCGATACCACGCGCGCACACAACAGCAAATTAAACGCCCATCTGGAGGTGTTTTCTACGTGAATAACTCCGGCACTACACCGGGACACTGCCGGCGACTGGTGACTCCTGGCGACCGACACGTTCGCTTTTCGTACACCACCCCAATCGATTTCCGATCGATGCTACTAGTGGCAGCAGTAGCACTATCCCCGCGGGACAACTAAACCATCGGCACGAACACTGCACCGGCGTGGAATGGAAGTAGATTCGTGCTTTTTGCCCATCTCTTGCGAAAACCCGGCGTGCCGAATACGTGCTCGAGATTTTTCCCCCCGGTCGAGTTTCCGGTCGACGCGGGGACGGAGCACCACTAGTGTTGCACTGGCAAGAATTCAAAGAGATCAAAAGCTGCTGTGCTGTGGCTGTGGGTTAGGAGCGTTGGGTGCATTGGGATGTGTGAAAGTCGCCGTCGTCGGAAGTGAGGGACAAGAAGGAGCCCTGCTTCGGTCACACGCGACGCTACCGTTCGGGAGGTGTGCTTCTTAAATTGTTAAAGCCTTCGCTAGCCGGATAGCGCCGGAATTTACCTCTTGCAACACAATTATGAAACATACCCGCAAGCACCTTTTCAACACCTTGGAACGCTAAAAAATTAGTCTCTGTAAACTCTCAGATTGATCCTTTGTAGTTTCTCCTGAGCAGGAAACAAAATGCTTCCAAGAACTCCGGATTAGCTGCACTAGAGGGTGTCGCCGTCGTCCTGAACTTGCCCAACCCCCGCGTGTGTCCATCAACGCACGCTAGACTTTCCGTTTCCTTCGTTGACTATCAGATTAAATCAACTCCACCGTGTGCTGTGCGGCTATTACAGCGCCAGTACGGAGGAGCACGTGTTAAAATGTGCCATTCTTGACGACGAGAGCTCGAGGTTCGTGTGTACGGAGGAGAAAAAAATCGCACAAAATCCCATCTCCAGAAGTCCTCAGACACTGCCACCGCACTGCTACCCCCTGTCTCGTCCGTCTTATCCCGTTTCCTGTGGTGTGAAATTACATTCTTCCGAGGTTAAATCAAAGGAAACAACAGTTGCTCCCCCTCCACCGTGCGCCGGACGGTAGAGTATGCAACGCGACAGTGTACGAGCTCCGAGCTGCATGCAAGTGGCACTTACCACGATGATATCCCAGTACCAAGAAGTCGACCGTTTGTCTGCATCAGCCCGGCGCCAGCCAGGACGCCTCTTGGTGGCCTTCGAGCTGGGCCCGAGGGTGATGGAAAGCTCCCGTTGCTTTAACTCCAAAGTCCAATGTCTCCGGGTCGGGCGCGGCGGATGAGTGTGGATCATTTTGCTGGCGGCGCGTTAGCTGCTCCGTACCCCTGCTGCTGCTGCTGCTGCTGGTGATTTTGTGTCTCGAGGAGCGTGCGGGTGTGTGTGTGTATTTGCCCGCCTCCGTAGGACACTAATCACTGAAGAAAGTGACCCGGCGGAGAGCAGGTGGAGATGCAAGTTGTAGCATTCTTTTTCTGCCGCTCGAGTACGCCTGACACGTTGGCAGTCAAAGGAGTCGCGTGTGCCTCCCCCACGCCGTGGGGAGAAGAAAACTTCCAAAATGAGCCAGACACACAGCCGCATGCACATGCCGGCATTCCAAGTCGCAGCAAACACAGCGCTCCACTAGCTTGATTGCTAACCACATATGCACGGTCGCTCGCACGTAAAGGAGGTCATAGGCTACGCTCTTCGCATGCGGTCTTGTGTTTTGCGTTGGAGCGGCACGCCGTACTTGGCACCGTTCACAATGGCCATCCTGTTCGAGTCTTTGGAAAGCTGCTACCGTGCTGCCTTCATTTTCCCAAATCTCGGTCGGTTAGAGATATGCGTCGTCTAGCGTGCGAGCCCGTCTGCCTCGTCAAGATGTTGCATTCTAAAAGTACAAAAAAGAACAAATAGGAAAAAAATGAATAAATGAGATGAAATTAAAATATATTCTAATGAAATTAGCCAACAGTGCACTGGTGCCTTTTAAGACCCGCACCCGCGCCGTACAAGCGATGGAGGACTTGGAACGCCGGTTGGAGAAAATATTCTGCATACTTTCACCCCGGTCCGGGCCGGGGTGGTGAGATTCGTTCGCGAACTTCGAAGTTTCCCCGCTCCCCGTCAGTGCTTCCTTCCACTGCACGGTGTACGACGCTGGGGTGTACGCGTTCGCTCGTGTCTCGGGCTTAATTTCACCATGTTTGTCGTTCCTCTTCCGAGTAGAAGAATTTGATGCAAGCAAACGCAAGCAAAAAGGGCACAACCGACACAAACCATGAAGAAAAAAAATCAGCGTCACCCATGCGCTAAAGGATGCGCGCCACGTTCGCGGCGAAATCAGCACAGGCCCGGTGGTGCCAGGCAGCATTCATGCGGCGGCCAAAGGCAGAAGAGTTGGTCTGTTTGCACAAATGTATGCACGCGAGCGCGCGCGCGCGCGTAAAATGGCCGATACCGACCGGGTTGCCGCGAAAAAAAAAACTTCATCCGAAATCCGGAGACGCACATTCTTGCCTCGAGAACTGATTATACAGCGGAAGAGCAGGAAAAGAACCCAAACCCTCCCCCGATGGATGTATTCAGTCGACGAGAGGGGGGTCTAAAATCCGACATCCCGCTCCCGCTTTCTCCAGTCGCTCTTTTCAGCTTATGCTCAGTTCAAACTCGCCGCCACGAAGGAAAACGATGAAATTGATGCAACTAACTGGAAATGGGAAAGGCGAAAAGCCCCTGTGGACATCTTCAATTTGCGCATATTCAACATTAATAGCACGAGAGACGCAACAAAAAACCTCGCTCATTGCAATCAACAGCAAGCTTCCCCGCGAAGCTTGTTCTGGGAAGTATTTAAAAATGAAGTTGACGCACAGTAGAGTAGCTAGATTGCTTCACTTAACGAGAAATTGCACATTGCAGCTGCCTACGGTCACGGGCGACGGCGGAGATCATTTCTCTAATTCGTCATCCATCAAACGAACGCTCGACCCGGATGGTGAGAGGCGCGCACCAGCAACAGCGGAACGAGAGTTGTTAAATTAATGAATTTATGGTTTTATGTCTGCTGTGTGGTTTTCCCTCTAAACAAAGTTCTTCGCACACTTGGTGCCACATCGCCTAAGGACGCCCATTTAACAGGGACCAATCAACAGCCACCCTCCGCACCAGCACCTTCTCCACGCCCGGTGCGCTCTGGACAATGCTGGCGTCGATCGTCGTTTTGTTTTAGTTTCGCGCCGGAAGCGAATGGCGATGGCGACCGGCACGGCCGGGCGCGTACGGCGTAGCTGCTCCAAACATCGCCCGGAGACGGAGAGAGGCGTGCAAAATGGGAAATAATTGACACGGGCCGGGACATTTGTCTAGTGGTGGTACAAACGCACCAGGGTAGTGGCATGGTCACTCCGGGAGAGTTCCCAGGAGAAAGTGGACACGATGATAAAACTTGTCTCGTTCCAAGCGCCAGCGAGCGGCAGGACGGAGAGGGAGGATCAATGAGAGTGGATGAGCGCAGCGGAGAGACCGAGCGGGTCAGAAGATACAAACGCTGGTGTCAATAGCAAATTAAGTTACTCAACGCAGAAACAGCGAATCGGTTCGGCGTGAACGATGGAGGCCAGCTAATCGGACAGGACGCATGGCACGGTCGTCTCCGGGTTCATCATACGCGCACAAGCTGCGCGCATCCCACACACGGACGTATTGGGGCATTTTTTACCACATCTCTACGCGTTTCGCAGCAGCCGCAGCCCGGCGGGCACGCACACGGATGTCGTGCCCTCTGGCCGTGAACGTACGGGGGGGGCCATTGCGGTCGCTATCGAGAGCATCGAATGAATGTTTTATCGCTGCCATTGCGCGTCGTTAAGGACTGCTGGTACTGGAGCGGACCGACCATAGGCCGGATCCGTGCGAAGTGTCATGCGGACGAAGATGTGTGTGATGGGAATTAGAAGCGCGTCCTTTGGCGAACTCTAGCCCGGGGAGCGGTAAAGCTTGCTCACGTTTGTTCTTCCACCGTCGTCTCCATTTCAGAACCATAACGATTCTACCAAACCAACCGATAACCGATCGAAAAGCTTATTTCAAACTCCCTAACCTAATTCTCTCTTTGGTTCCTCATCTCCATCAGCATCCCTCGGAGACCTATCGTTACTTTCACTATCGATAGCTAAACGAACCGACCGAGCGGAACGAACGCACGAAACGTAGCGCCTCCGCTAGAACGAACGAACGGACCGAGGACATTTCATAATGGAAACCGATGAAACGTGCGCTGCGTGGTCTCCTGGTCGTGGCCCCAGTGGGTTTCGGGCAAAAACAAAATGGAATGGATTCATCACTACCCCCCCCTGCCTCCTTCGTTCTGTTCGTTATTGGATTACTTCTTCTCGGTGGCATAACAAAATGGCGTGACCGCCAGCCGAAAACCACAACGGCAACGGCAGGCAAACAAGCTCTCGCCTCTCTTATCCCAGCTGTAGGTAACAATCGAAGCCACGCACAGCCCATCAGATTAGGGACGAGACTCAAATCGAATATTTGGAAGCGCGGGATCCCATTAATTCGTGCAATTGAGTCGGAGCAGAATGTGAGCGAAAATCATGTCATTTGTGCTTGTAGCATTTGTTCGCTCATCCTCTGGGATAATGGCTTCCGAGAAGCACACTGGGCACATTGCTTCGGCGAGTTTTGTAACTAAAACAAGAACAAAAAAAAACACGGTAAATAAATGTATCTTGCCGTGCTTGAAGACGCCAACGCAACGACATCAATAACTCAAGAGTAACTCCGAAGATATTAAAAGCTGCTTCCAGCCTATGTCCTGCCTTGTGCAACATTAATCACAGCACAGTACATTAATGAGCGAGCGCATTAGAACAATCTGTGTCCGTGTCCGGATCGCGCGCACAGCGTCGTCGGGAAGATTTGTTCCGCGCTGAAGTTTAAAAGCATTTTTCAAAATGATGACTACATTATCTACTTACATGGCGTTACATACACACACACACCCGTTTCCGGTGGATGAGAGCGAGCGCGGTGGCGGCGAACCATTGTGCTGACGATGACGTCGCGACGTCGTGACGAGCATGGTGCTACGATGACAGGTTACATTAACTCGTTAACTCGCAGATGTTCCCGGCGCGTACGTGTGCGAGTTTCACATTTCACTTTCCATCGTCGGCGACAACACCATCCATTTCCATCCACTCTACACACTGCGCTGCACCATTTTCGTCACTTATCGCGAGCATCTTTGGTGTGGCGCATTCCCTCTTCCCGGCGGCACAGGATATCACAGTAGGACGAACGAGAACCGGAAGCTTTTCACCGCCACGTGCCGTTTTACGTTGAAGCAGCCGAGTCAGCACTTTTTGAAACATTCCCACCATCAATTACCCGCCACACTTCTGGTTGCGCTTTTCACACTCGTCCGGATTGGGTCTAATGTGTAGGTGTTTGATTCTTAAAATTCTTTCCCGCCAACTTGGAACTCTCTTGGACGATACCGATTGCAGCACTTGCTACCATTTTTGGATTTCCCCTGAGAACGCTCTGGTGTGCCGTTTCCGGTGGATGAGAGCGGGCGAGGTGGCGGCGAACCATTGTGCTGACGATGACGTCGCGACGTCGTGACGAGCATGGTGCTACGATGACAGGTTACATTAACTCGTTAACTCGCAGATGTTCCCGGCGCGTACGTGTGCGAGTTTCACATTTCACTTTCCATCGTCGGCGACAACACCATCCATTTCCATCCACTCTACACACTGCGCTGCACCATTTTCGTCACTTATCGCGAGCATCTTTGGTGTGGCGCATTCCCTCTTCCCGGCGGCACAGGATATCACAGTAGGACGAACGAGAACCGGAAGCTTTTCACCGCCACGTGCCGTTTTACGTTGAAGCAGCCGAGTCAGCACTTTTTGAAACATTCCCACCATCAATTACCCGCCACACTTCTGGTTGCGCTTTTCACACTCGTCCGGATTGGGTCTAATGTGTAGGTGTTTGATTCTTAAAATTCTTTCCCGCCAACTTGGAACTCTCTTGGACGATACCGATTGCAGCACTTGCTACCATTTTTGGATTTCCCCTGAGAACGCTCTGGTGTGCGGCGGACTGCTGCAGCAAGCACGTTACCTGTAACGCCGGTTGGTTTGGTGTGCGCCCGACGGCGATTGCATGTTGAGTATAGTGATCTGTTCTCGTCCCCGAATCTAATTTTTCGTTCACTGATCGATCACGAGAAGCATGCGGCACACAGGTGTTCTTAAACACTACGCTACGCCATTTGGGGTTCAATCGCGTTCAATCGGAACCGTAGCGTTCTTGACGTCTTTTAACAAATGCTCGCAAACGAAACACTACCGCAGCCGACAGCTACGGGAAGCTTGAGCGTGAATGCATTCACAGTGTGTCGCGAATCACCGGGCGTTAATTGTAAGCATAATACATATGCGGTGTGCGCCACCAAGCCAGCGGCCAACGAAAGGATTATTTTTAAAAGCACACACTAACGACTCCTAGACTATGCTCCGCGACCGGCCGCTGTTGGAGATACATTTCTAATAATCTCTTTGATCCTATGTGTCTGTCCACGTTTAATCCGATTTGCGTTTCTCGCTGGTAGCATCAGCAGCGAACAGCAGCAACAGCATCGCACATCTCACTCCCCCGCGTTCAATCGATACTTTTGCCGATTGCGCTTCCACCGCAGGGCGCGACGGTCTATCGCTGCAACAGCTTCGTTGCATTGACCGTCGGCGGGTGATGCGTGTCCTCGCGCTTGCGGATCCGTTGCTGCTCCGTGTGGTGCTTATTAGTCTTCTTACGCCTACGCTCGCTGCTGCTAGGACTAGTCGTCGCCGGATTGGGCTTAGCACTAATGGGGTTGTCAATGTCGCCACCGTCGCCGACGCCACCACCACTTCCGGTGCGCTGATGATTGATTGAGTTTTGATGAGCGGTGGTACTGTGGTTGCCTGTGCCACCGCTAGCCGACAGCGGTCCGATGGCCGGCAACGGCCGCTTCTGTTGCTGCTGCTGCTGTCGTCGGCGTCGTCGGCCTCCACCTGCGCCGTCGGTGGTGATGATGGCACGGTCACGATCCTGCGGCACCGGACGAACCCGTGGGGGCCGGTATCAGTGGTGCTCGTTGCTCGGCATGTCGTCGATGTTGCTGTCCCAGTTGAACTCCGTCACGCCGTTCCGTACGCCTAGGTTGCCGAGATGCGCGAACCGGACCTCGAAGTCGTTATCTTTGGCTTTGAGTCTTTCGAATCTGCGGCGGCGCCATCACCATGCAGCAGGATGGGAAGAGAAACGTGAGAGGAAGAGTACGTTAGTATGGAAATCATAAACGGTGGCGGATCGTGGCGTACGAAACGAAACGGCATTTAAAATACGTGCGACCGGGTATCGCCACACCAACAGGTTAATGGTTTTCGTGACTTCCGCGGACGTGGACGATGGCCCGGCCCGAGGGCTTCGTATGAATTTGGAATTCATTTCCCTAGCGTCCTCTGGATGCGTGCATCCAGTGGGTCAATCGATAAACTAATGGTTCCTATCGTTTCAGTTACACTTCAAAACGGAAATTGGGTGCTTTCGTTGCGGGTTTGTCGCTTGGTCTTTGATGGGCTAATGGTCAAATCTGCGCGCCTATACCCGCGATCTAATCAACTTGTTAGTATATTGTTCACTCCCGGCACAGGGCATTTCAGAGTTGCATAAAAATGCGTCTCCTAAATTGCTGCCGTTAACAAAAAGGTTATAAAAGAGACGAGCACATCCCATCATACCTGGGCGTCCCACCTCGAACGCCAAATACCCATATAACACCCATTTATCGCCGCTGGTCAGTTGGGGTGACGGTGGGATGGCGGTTGTGGTTTATGCTTCATGCGGCTTAATCCGCCCGAAACGACACTGTTAAGCCGCGAATGCAATCGTTACAACATATTTCATACACACGTTGCCGCTCGGCTACCCCAGACGGCAGCACACAGTGGCCCCCGGGGGCTAACCCCAATTCCACCGCACGAAATGCTTAAGCCACAGATTTACACCGCTTGCAAACATGCAGCAAACCAGACACGAAGTTTGAAACAACGAATGCGTCTACTAGCGGGGCACGCGCGACTGGGCCGGGCGTGGCGTGTAGCGCTGCCATAATAATTCGCCCCGTTTTTATTGGCGCACATTGTTCTGTGTGCCAAAGTTTGGTGAGCGAACGAGAGTGAATCGCAATCGGTTGATTGCGCTCGTGCCAAGTACAAGAAAACACAAAAGAAAAAAACACATGACGCTACTGCAAAACGATAAACGCACTCACAGGAAGAGCACCCAGTAAACCCCGGGAGGGGGCTGCCGGTGGACTACGGTTGATAGTCTGGCACCTTTTGTGGGGGCACGCTAAACTATCCGCCGTAAAGATCCGCTTTTTTATTGTGACTGCACGCCCGGCAGGAATTTATGTCTATGTCACACTGCTGTACGGCGCTGCTGTCGTGTCGCCTGTCTTCGGCTGTCTGTTAACTTCTTGGCCCCGATTTATCGTTGTGCTGCATGTGACGAGAGCGCAGTAACAAACGGGCAACCGCGCCAAGACGCGCTCTTATCGCTAGTCATTTATCACACTTGAAGAAGTGCAGTGAAGATTATGTTTACGGCAGCGGGTGAGAGCGCGCACAGGGCAGCAATAGTTTTGCTACATGCTTCTAGCGATTGTACCTTAGCATGCACCGTTCGTGTCTTCTGGAGCAGCGGGAGGAGAACAATCAAGCCGTCGAAATATGCATTCCTTCCCGCATTCCGGACGAACACACGATGATAAGGGAAGAACTCTAAACAGTGGCACGATAGACCTAACCTCACTTTTGCACTTCTTCGGAGGTGAAGAAACAACTCAGGGGAGTGTGCAATTGTAACAACAGATTGCATGTCAGCATGGTATTAGAAGTAGCACCATTTTTTGTTGTTGTTTCAACCTACAGCCCCTTCCCCTCCATCTCTCGTTGCGCTCCCGAGAGAGTGCGCGGTACCCAATTCTTCGTACACTTCGAGCGCACTTTCAATTAATAACTGTTCCGCCCAGTGGGATGGACTGTTTTCCGTTCCCTCCAGTGCCAGGCGAGAAAGGGCACTATATCTTATCCTTCAACTCGCGCCCCAGTGAGAACATCTCGGTCACCGGAAGAAATGCAAACTGCTAAACGAAACGCGGTATCTATAAACCCGGTGCGGGTGCGCGAACGGCCGCAGCACGCGACCCGCTAGGTTCTAGCTCGTTCGTGATACGATAATGGGCTCGCTCGCAGAACCGGAACTGCCCACTTGCGGCACCTAGACACAGTTACACGCCAGGGTATCGTACCTTTGGAACATTAGCTTCTTCGCGAACGCGTACAGCTCGAGGTCGAGCGCGTTCAGCTGATCGATGCGGGCGCGCTGGGTCGGCGCTAGGCTGTTCATCGTCACGGTGGACACGGTCGTGTTGTGCTGCTCGAACGGTATCGCGAACCGCAGGTTGAACGTCTCCTCGAAGATGTACTGCGAGATCTTCTGGTACTCGGTCAGCCCGAAGTAGGACATGGCGGCGAGGTTGCGCTTCGCGCTCGCCAGCATGATCCGGTCCCGCTCGGCCGCCGGCATGTACGTTTTGTTGTAGCACCCGACCAGCGCGAGGTCGGCGAGCATGCGCGTCTGCCGGTTCGCGGCCAGATTGCTTTCACACCCGGCGAACTCGTCCAGCGCCACACCGTTCCAGTTGGCACCTGCAGGAAGAGAATGGAGAGGGAAGCACAATTAAAGAAATGAACAAATTCTTCACCGTAACACAGCGCTGCGTTGCACCGCTGCACACACACGCGCGCGAGTGTGCCGGACACAAATTTTTCCCACAATCTCTCTTATTACACCAGGGCTTATTTGCGCAGCGTCGTTTGGACAGCCTTAGTCCATCTCTGTCCCAACGCTCGTTGTGTCTTTTGTATAAACAAGTTGTTATTACCTTCCCGCCGGTGGAGGACGCGGCAGTGTCCCAAGCAAATATAAAAGCCAGCAAGCTTTAAATCAAACATCTGCTGCGGCGTTTCGGTAACGAAATGGAGGGCAATGGCAATGAGGATGTAGACATTTCCCCCCAAAAAAAAAAAACCCTCAATGTTTATGTACCCAAAAGAGCGAGAACTTCCATCACATACCATGCTTCGATATTTGACCACATTTGGTTCGTGTTGCAACAGACGTTCCAAAGAAACCCAACACTTGTTTCATGGTGCAAGTCGCTTCGCGTAAACGAACATAGGTTAGTCAATAAAAGTAGTAGATCAGAAGCAAACAAGCTTTCAAAATATTATTGAATTGATATTGAATTTAATAAATTAAACCATTTTCATAATAACACGAACGGCAAAGATAAAAAAAAACGCTTTTTTCCTATCTCCCTGTACGAACAACATCTATGCCAAGTGTTGTTGTTAACACCGAACGTGGCGCAGGCTCAACACGTCCCTGAACAAATGTCTCAATTTGCACGAATTTGCACAAATTAGCGTTGATTAGATTCAATTACTTTGAGAAGCCCGCCCGCTGCACTGGTGTCTAATGGAGGGAGCGCCTTATGCGCTTTACGTGAATTAGTGATCTAAAATATCAAATGTATGCTTCAACTGATGGGTCCCGAGCGTTAAGTCTTGCTACCGTCAGCGGCGCTCGGGTTGGCAAACATATCCGCCTCCAACCATCACCACCTGCAGCGGATTTGAATGGGAGCACTTAATGAGAGCTACGTGTGCGACGTGCCATGAGATGGAGGAAGCCAAGCTCTTATCAACCTGCCCTGTCAGCATCATTATCAGCAGATACGTTCCGGTTGATTACGGTCACAGAAAACAATTCCACCAGTGAACGGAAATTTAATTACACTTGATAACCTGCGGAAAACTTTAATCACACGCGAGCAACTACTTTCTAAGCCGCACGCTTCTTCGTCAACGACAGACGTGCACTGGCAACACGGTTGACGCTGGTAAAATTGCGCGATCTGTCAAGCACAGCGTAACCGCACGTCACGTCGCCGGCGCCGTATTGATTAAGGCGGATGATGTTTGCATACCGTACAATAAATATTGATAGAGAACCACTCACTTGCGACACAGCTAGTGTCAGCAGTCGAACAGCTAAGCTGACCCGCACTGTTTGATACTTTGCACGAATTTGCACAAATTAGCGTTGGTGTCTAATGGAGGGAGCGCCTTATGCGCTTTACGTGAATTAGTGATCTAAAATATCAAATGTATGCTTCAACTGATGGGTCCCGAGCGTTAAGTCTTGCTACCGTCAGCGGCGCTCGGGTTGGCAAACATATCCGCCTCCAACCATCACCACCTGCAGCGGATTTGAATGGGAGCACTTAATGAGAGCTACGTGTGCGACGTGCCATGAGATGGAGGAAGCCTCTTATCAACCTGCCCTGTCAGCATCATTATCAGCAGATACGTTCCGGTTGATTACGGTCACAGAAAACAATTCCACCAGTGAACGGAAATTTAATTACACTTGATAACCTGCGGAAAACTTTAATCACACGCGAGCAACTACTTTCTAAGCCGCACGCTTCTTCGTCAACGACAGACGTGCACTGGCAACACGGTTGACGCTGGTAAAATTGCGCGATCTGTCAAGCACAGCGTAATCGCACGTCACGTCGCCGGCGCCGTATTGATTAAGGCGGATGATGTTTGCATACCGTACAATAAATATTGATAGGGAACCACTCACTTGCGACACAGCTAGTGTCAGCAGTCGAACAGCTACGCTGACCCGCACTGTTTGATACTGATTCGGTTGATTTCACGGATCAAGTGGATGTTCCAACCCTATTCAGACATCTCTCCCTCCTCTCATGGTGCGATTATTTTAATGCGCGGTTCGATCAGTTATAGTCCATTGTTGTAAAATCTAGTGTCAAAGACATGCACAGCGCTCGTGCCACTCCTGGTGGCACCAATAAACATTGGTGAATTGACTTCTCAGCACGGGTGACCAATCTGGCACAGAAGACAGCAAAACGAGATAACCTACTTGCACAAAGACCTTTAGCGGGGTCTACCGACATCTCTGTCGGCGTCGTCGCCGCGTCGTGGTTGTAGGTTGCTGGGGGCTTGTAATGGAACTTTTTATGAGAAACCCGTAAGCATTAAATTGCAACAATATGAACTCCCCTGTCTCGCACAACACTCTCTCTAACCCCGCGAAGATCCTATCCAGACCGTGCCGTAAGCAGACATCAGTGTAAGTCTAGGAACGCTGCTCAAACGGTGCTGGCGACCCAACCCTTCGGGGAACCGTTCCTCGACCATCGACCGAACCGAACACATCCTCATCCTCCCGGTGGTTCTGGCTAGCAGTCAACCGAACCCGGGAGAGTGGGAAGATCGTGCCCTCAACGATGCCGGGTCCCGCCGCTGTTGTGTCGGTATGCAAATTTACAGTCGTTGATATTACGCTCCACCACCGGCCCCGGCTCACGGCGAGGCCCACACACCCGAGACATCCAGAGCCGCACCGCACCGCTGACGATATGGCTTCTGGTGCGGGAGTCTCGTGGCGCCAGCGATGGTTTCATTTCGTTTATCAGAAGGTCAAACCCATCCACCGTCGCGGAGCAATCGTCAGGAGATGCTGCCGTGACTATTATTTACTGCGCGCAGTCTTCGGAGCGCGATACACATTTCGCCGCCACAGGAACGCCGACACCAGGGCGCATCAAAGCGTGGAGAAAAACAATTATGTCCGCGCATTGGAACTCTCAAAAGGTAGGAAAACTTACACGGAGCAGCAGAAAGTTAGGCAACGGACCATGGGAGCGAGAACAGACGCAAAGACATCTTGAAACGGATGAGCAATGCCCCGTACCTCGCACGCGGCCTTCAGGTTCTGCGTTCGTCGCGCTGTCCAAACCGCGTCAAGTTTGTGCAGAACGAAGTAATGAATGTGAAGTACGAGTAGGAAATGAAAATTACACGGAGCTTTTCATCTTCGGCAAGCGTTCGAAGGATCTACGGGGTCCCGAGCAATAACAAAAAAAAGGCACAGCGCGACATAAACAGAGCCGGCCACCGCTATCAAGTCGACGCGGAAAATGAGGCAGCAGCAGCTGCAACTACTACTGCCACGGACACAGCAGCGATGCCAACACTAAAAATGGTTGCTAAGTGCGCTGGAATGGAAAAATAAATTCCAC